>JAIUZE010003097.1:0-105786 GCA_022085475.1 Heliosperma pusillum | reverse complement strand
ATTGTTTTGTTAGAGTTTTCATTAAAAACTAACTCCTTTATTTAGTTTGACTAAATTTTAATAACTGTTGTTTTCTCCGAATTGGTTAAAGAAAAGGTTGGACCCTATTCAAGTGAATAGGACGAACTTAGTATTTTGTCCCTAGTCACTCAAATGAGGTGACGTCTCGAAATGACTAGATTGTAAGTCTATCGATGGTTGGTTCAGCACCATGGGGTCATGGAGATGACTGGTCGTTTACATAGACAGACTGTATGACACTCTGTCGGACAGTGACATTGTAGAGACCCTTAAATCAATTATTTGATGCCTGGTCGTGGCAGGGTCTTCTATCTTATTCCTATAAGTCGATTCTTTTGACTGGCAACCGTCTATCTGAGTCGGTGCAGTTTTCGATTGGTTTTGGTTGATGTTCTAGGTCGTGCCGTAAAAGGAGGCCGGTGGACTTCTTCTGGATCATTGTGATCTGCATCATACAGAGTAGATGGATCAACAGGAATTGTCCACCCACGTTGGGTAAAAACATCTTTAGGCCACTCGAGGAGTAGTTACTGTAAATGCGTGGCCACGCTCGGAAAGAGATCTATGGTAGATTTTCCGGTCAAACAGTTACTCTCCCTATCGAGAAAACCACTCTAGATATTGTCAATCGCAATTGCGACCTGAAAGACACCTTGCGTTGAGTGGGAGATGTGATAAAGAGACAAGAGAATCGGTGACGCACACTTGTGTCAGACAAGTGGGAGATTGTTGGAGTAGGTGTCCTCCACAATAGTGCGCCACATAATAAATCTTATTATGGAATATAATTGGGATAATTATTGACTATATATCTGATTAGTCAGTTGATTAACGTAAATCAATAACGGTTGGCTAACTAGAGTTTGACGTTATTGTCGTTTGACGGCGGTGATCAACTGATCCCTTTCGGTCACACCTAAAGGATGAAATCCAAATAGTAACTAATGATTTGTATACGATACAGTTAATTAGTACATTACATATATTCGATATGTACGAGAGTTAATTGTTAGAAATTGAGTTAAGAACTCCAATTCGATTAAACTTATTTTTCAATTATGCGATAATGACCATAAATTTATATCTTATTTGTAATTTTAAAAACGATTAAATAAGATTTAACTTGTAATTAATCGTTAAATTACTAAATTAGTTGAGGTTTTGAGATAGAGGTAATTAGTTAATTATATTTACAAGGAGTTGTAAATACATTAAACTAACATGTGGGAACCCCATTAATTCTTGATAAATGGTAACATATTAACTTAAATTAAGTACATATTATTTATTTAACTGAGTCATATAATTGTTATATGATCAAATTAACACTTAATTATACAAGATAATTAACCATATGATCAATAAGTATTTGTGAGACAAATATCAAAAATCAAAATGGATCCAACTAGGCCAAAATGGGCCGGTTATGTTGTAGTTCAAAGGTGATGATTTTAGTTCTTGTTTTTACTATTTAGTTACTTATGAAAGTGACATTACAAGTAAGAATAATCATCATATATACTACAACACTCCACTCTAATGCATGGGACAAAAATTGAGCAAAATAATAGTCCATATTTGGACTATGACATCCGGCAAAAGTGGCTAGATAATGAACATTGGTTGTTCATTTTTTTATAACTTGATTTTGTTCAATTATCATACTTCTCTCTAAAACTCTTCTTCTCACTATAAACTCTCAAATACTAATATTTACTAAGTATTACTAGTGTAGTAATATAGTCATAATATTAGTAGTATAATATCTATCGTATTATCTAGTTAATAATAAGGGTAGATTATTTGGGTTTATCTTGGTGCAACTTAGAGGAGATCTTCTACTTTGGAGATTGTTTGTGTTCATCCATATTTGTAGCTCAAGAACAACAAGAAGGAGTTCTTGTTGTGCCCATATATTTTCCATATCAATGTGAGGAAATTTCTTCTTTTATGTAAATGTCTTTATATTTGCATGCATGTTACATAGATCATTATAAACTAAATTAAAAAGTAATTTGGTAATTAATTAGAGGAGTCTAATTAAGGTCTATGGACTTTCAGATGAAGGCATGGAGCGAAGAAGAAGGATTAGAGAAGAAAGGGATAGGAGGAGAAACCGAGGAGGTGCCTCGGGTTTTTCTCCTTTCGACAATTGATGAGGTAACATTTTTCTTCTCTCCTACAATGAGGACATTGTGTATTCTAAGTGTGGGGGAGAAGATTGTACATAGTTAGTTTGTTTTTGATGCATTGTATTTTATTTGTCTTTATTTTGAAGAAAAAGAAAAGAAAAAAAAAAGAGAAAAAGAAAAGAAAAAAAAAATGAAAATCCCGGCTAGGTGAAAACCCACAAGGGTGGGCACCTAGGCAGGATTTGGGAAGGTGGCCGAGGACGGGATGAAAACCCGAAAGGGCATTCCGGGCAAAATGAAGAATCGAGTTGCGAGCCACCAATGAGAGGAAAGGAAAAGCTAAGGTGAAAACCCGAAAGGGCACCTTAGGCAAAATAAGGGATTTTCAAGAAAAAAAAATTGAAAAAATGAAAAAATGAAAAAAAAATTGAGCATAATTCTTCCTATGATGAGGATTTTGGAGGAATAAGAAGGGAGTGATAAGGAGGAAATTGGAAGGAGGCTAGCTTAGGACTCCATTTATTTTTATTTTTGAGTCACAAAACTTTGTTTCAAATTGGTGGATTTATTTTGGTGGTCGCTTGGTTGTGCAAATTGTGAAGTTTGGGGCCAACCAAGTAACCATGATTTGCATTAGTGGAGTAATAAGGGGGTGATATAAGGAGTGGATTTGTATGGAGGTTGTTGAGAAAGACCATCTCGCTATGCCTTGGGATAAGGCAAAGATGGTCATACTATTTTATTTGGAGCTATAAGGAGGGAGGAGTTGATTTGAGTCGGAGTAGTTGGCATGTCGTGTCTTTAGTCTTGAGGGATGATATAAGGAGGGGGAGTGAGAGAAGAGTGTCACAAGAATTGAGTCTTTTTATTTTGTTTTTGTCATGGGTGGATTGTTTAAGAGGGAGTATAAGAAGGGTGTAGTGAGGGAAGAGAGGTCAATGCCTCCACACACACTTTGTTGGGCTCGTGTCATTTGTGCTAATCTCGAGTTTTACTCGGGACGAGTAAAAGTCCAAGTGAGGGGGTGTTTGACAACGTCAAATATTGTCGTGTCTAGTAGTAATTTTTAGAGTCTTTCGTTCTACTTTTTACGGGTCATTAGCTTTGTTTTATGTTAATTTTAGTTTTTGTAATAATGTTAGTATTTAGTATTTTAAGTCAATTTTGAGAGTCAAATCCCGAAAGTCAATGAAAGTCAAACCCGAAAACCCGAAAACCCGAAAACCCGAGACCCAAAAACCCGGAAATTGGAGTGGGCTAGCAATGAATCACCAAGGTATGAAGACCAAGCCCAATGGGTCAATGGAAGTCAAGGCGGGGCCAAAAGTCCATGGGTCAACGAAAGTTAAGAAGGAAAGCAAGGCAAAATTTTGGCAGTGCTCGACGCAGCCTGCGTCGTAGGACGCAGCCTGCGTCGTAGGACGCAGCCTGCGTCGTAGGACGCAGCCTGCGTCATCTCTCAGCACGGGATTTTTTCAATTTTCTCGTCTTGTCTTTTGGAAGCCCACCTTTCAAGGCCCCTAGGTTTGCGGACCAAGGGTATAAAAGAAGAAGACTGAAGAGAGAGAAGGGGATGAAGCATTCAACATTCAACAATACATTTTCCTTAGGTTTCTCTACTTTTGTTCTTAAAACTTTGGCTCTTGTAATGGGTTTTTACTTAGAAATTGGTTGTAATATGAAGACTATGGGTAGCTAATCTTCTTTTGCTTAGTGTAATTTGAACAAGTTCTTCCCTTTTAGCATTGTAAGACCTTTATAATCCTTCCTTCTCTATTTAATTCCATTTTCCTATGTTTGAATTTCATTGTTAAATGAATTGTTGTTAAGCCTAACCATCTTAGTAATTGTTTGTTTGATTAAATTGCTTTGTCTTGATGAATTTGGTTGATTTGTCTTGGTATTTGTTGAAGCAACTTTGAAAGATTGTAACTTTGGTTTAAAAGTTGGAATCTTTTGAGTGGAATTTGGGTTATTGTGTATTTAGGACATGGTTTAATGTTTTATTACATGATTCTAGCATGTATCTATGGTTTTGTGCTTAAAGCTTGCATCTTTATGTATGCTTATGTTTTAATAAGTATTAGTAGAGTTGTATTGTGTCATTTATGGATGGTTTAATTCATGGTGGCTAATTCTTAGAAGCTTGCAATAGATAATTAGAGAAGGGAGGAAAGGAGGGGTCTTTACTTTGTTATTTGTGGAGTAACTTGGGATAATTGCACTAAGTTACTTCTCCTTATTTGAATCTTTGAGTATTTAGTTGTTGTTGGTAATTCTAGACTTGATAATCATTTCTCATGAAAAACTTTCTCCTTATTTGTTATCTACATGTTTTCCATTGTGAATATCATAGTTTGTAATTAATTTAAGTCTTTGTTTTGATTAGTATCTTAATTAGTAATTAGTGTCTCAATTTGTGATTAGAGTTATTAATTTTGTCAATTGATGTTTTGCAAGAGTCTAGATTAGAGTATTCTAGCTAATACCGCTTTCCCTTGGGTTCGACCCTATTCTTACCATTTTACTACCTTTATTTAAGATAGTTTGTGTTGGTCTAGGAGTTATAAATTGTTATTTGATCGTAACTAATTAGTGGATTTAACGACACCGCTTTTAAGCTCGTCAATGATCTTTATGGCTTATTCCTCGGGCAAACCGAGATTGTATCGTCCCTTTTTATTTCGGAAGGTCTTGCTAACGGCTCCCGGGTAAGTGGGGGTGTTACATACTTGACCGAGTGACCAACTAAATTACGTAGTATTACAATAAAATTTCATCTGTTTAGTTCTTAAGTGAACAAGTTTGAGATATTTGATCTTATGCTAAGATGAGTTGAGTTTAAGTATAGTGAAACTAAGTTGTTTTTTCTAGCATTGAGAAACGGATCGGAGTAGTTACTCGAGTAGCACAACCGGAGCAGGTTGTGGGGATAATCTCATTGTAATATGTTGAATATAATTAGAGTTAATTGTTTTAAACTATTAATGATAAGAAAATTGGACTTAGGCCTATAAAGTGAAGGCGAACCAAATCAAAATTCTCTTAATCATTTTTTTTTATTTCGTTTAATTCCAATTCAAATTTTACTTCAATTCATATTTCGTTTTTTTATGGCAAATGTCCACTATTTTGCTAGTTTGATGTGTTGCTTACAACATTTGCAAAGACAACAAGTCACAGTTCGTCTCACTGTTGTTTTACTCAGATTAACTATACGCGTTATAACCTTTATTTAAAAGGGGTGTTAGTTATTAGTTACTTGTGAAATCATTTTATTTGACCAGCTTAAACTAATTAAGTTTAGTTAATATATTAAATAATACTTAATTCACCTCGTCTCTCTCTTAGATACTTGGAATCCAAACTCTTCAATTGGTATAATAGTCTCATGCTCTTGATCGAGGCTAATCACCTTAAAGTTGATTCCGGGGATATGGATTCCACAAACTACTCCAAGATCCGATCTTTACCAGTGAGTATTTTGGTTAGTGGAAGCTCAAAATGAGACACTACATTAAAAGTATACACTTTGAGTGTTGACTTATTGTTAAGAACGCCAGCCTTGCTATAACGGAAACTACCCCCCGATAGATAAAGTACTATAAAAAGTGAGCACAAATATGATGCGAAGGATTATAGAAAGGTCGAGAAAATTTTTAAAGTTATACATCCTCCGTTCCATATAATTGTATACGTTTGCTTTTTGGGCACTATTCATAAGTGAGAATAATCTTTAATAAAACTTCCAATATATAACGTAAAAGATAGTTATGTGGAATTTTGTTTCAATTTTCTTACTGAGAATAATATTAATATCAAATTTTTATAATTTCTAGTAATATGTAACTAAAAATATAAACAAAACAAAATGAGTATCGACATAGGTGATAAAACAAACGTATACAATCAAATGGAGCGGACTAAGTATCAATCCTTCAAAATTGTATTAGCCCAACAGAAGTGAGTCCAATTTCTGAAACCGTCCCACAAGAGAATTACGGCTCTATAAAACCTACCAAACCAATCATTTGTAAAAGTCAACTTCTCAGACCATCCGATCCCACACCCTCCCAAAATCCCAACAATGACTAACTCCTCAATCCCGAACCCGAAACCCCTACTCCTAATCAATCGAGTCCCTGACTACGATGTCTCCTTCTTCAAGCACCTATCCTCGTACTTCACCCTGCTGGACCCCACCGCTGAGGTGGGCTCCGACAGGGAGAAATACAAGGATCTCCTGCGGACCCACGCAAGTGGGGTCCGCGCTTGTTACGGTATGGGAATGTCCCCATTAATGAAAGACACGCTCGATTGCCTCCCGGCACTCGAGTGTGTGGCCGGTACCGCTGTCGGTACCGACCACATTGACTTAACCGAGTGTCGCCGCCGTGGAATAACCGTTACGAATAATGGGGTCGCGTTTTCGGATGATGTCGCTGATTGCGCTGTCGGGTTATTGTTGGATGTGCTTCGGAAAATATCAGCTGCGGATCGGTTTGTTCGGGTCGGGTCTTGGCCTGTTGCTCGGGAGTATCCGCTTGCTTCTAGTGTGAGTTTTTAATATTGGGTATTTGCATTTTCTAAAGTTGATTTGCTGATAGCCGTCGACATCATAGACGATTACCTTGTCGCTTAGACCCTCTTTTTGGACTTATAGTCAGAGACTTCGTTTTCCTTGTAGCTACTTATGTATTTTGCCGTTGACTTAGTTTGGTGATTCCGCGTACTTCGTTTATATAAAGTATTTAAAACTCGCTAAATTTTCGCTGCATGTTTTATAGGGAGTATGTTTTATTAACCTATATATTGAAATGTCTTAGTTTAGTGGTTAAATAGAGGTTTTGTGCACAATATGACAAGGTTCGAATCCTACCCGTACTAAGTACGCGTTTTTTTAGACAAAAGAATAAAGAATATATATTCCGTATTTTGGGTCAAGTTTCATTTTTAATCCAACAGTAAGATGTCCGGGCTAACAAAATATTTGTGGCTCATTCATAAGAATGAGATATTATTTGACCCGTGTTAATATTATTGTGAATATTTCATCTTAAGAGAGACCAATTAAATTCCTAGCTAATGTCAATTTAAGTTTTAAAATCACCAGCATTATAAGAATAAATGTGAAACTATGTAAAGTCCTTACAAATTGAAGCTATTATGTCCTTTCCAGAAGTTAACTAGAAAAGCAAAAATGTTAATTGTGCTTCCATTAGTTGGTACATTATCTAATATCTATAGCATTTGATTTGGATCGCAATTATCAAAAGTTCAAATTCATTGGAATGGCATTTGTGGTAATTGCAGTTAACAAGAAAGCGAGTAGGCATTGTAGGCCTAGGAAGCATTGGTTTGCGGATTGCCAAAAGACTCGTTCCATTTGGTTGCACCATTGCATACACCTCAAGGAGCCATAATCCCTCTGTTCCGTACCCTTTTTACGAGTCTGTTCATAAATTGGCTCTTGAGTCCGACATTCTCATCCTTTGTTGCACCTTCACCGATCAAACCCGCCACATGATCAATACGGATGTCATGACCGCCTTGGGAAACAAGGGCGTATTGGTCAACGTTGGTCGTGGGGGTTTGATCGATGAGGCCGAGATGGTGAGGTTTTTGGTGGAAGGAAGGTTAGGAGGGGCTGGTCTTGATGTGTTTGAGGATGAACCGAGTGTGCCTAAGGAGCTGTTCGGTTTGGATAATGTAGTGTTGTCTCCTCACCAAGCTGTCTTGACTCCGGAATCAATTCAGGCTTCTAAAGATGCTGCATTAGCGAATTTGTTGGCCTTCTTTGCAAACAAGCCCTTGCTAAATCCTGTAAGATTGGATTAAGCTTTATGGCTCCCAAACTCGAAGAGGTGTTTCTTTAGCGTTTATTATATGGATTTTGTATGAGGTCTTAATAAACTTGCTGCTTTATCTGATACGGAGTAGTAGGCAATGCCGTACCCGGATTCTTGCTATTTTTCTCTTTATCTTTTGTATGAACCTATCGTATAATAATTTATTATAAGACTATCTCCCTCGTATTTTCCTCTTTCACACTGATACTGTACTAAACTGGCTAGGATGTACTCTGTAGTAAGGTTGGAACTCCCATGATCATGAGCAGCCTGGCTCGGCTCTGACGCTAGTCAAAATCATCCCAAAATGGTCCGATCCAAATTCTAGTGAACCTGAAATGACTCGAACTGCACTAACCCGACCCACTTATCAGGTCTACGACACATATTTTTAATGAAATAACCACCACATCATTTAATTCAGTCTCATTTTAATCTCACCGCTTCACTGTCTTATACGAGTATCTGACCAAACCAAACCTGCAATGATGCAGTAATTGCTGAGGGAGGAACACTGTTGCGCATAGAGAGAGCAGCACAGAACTCGGGTTGTATGACCGAAATTAGAACACATAATTCAAATTGCCACAATCAGGAATTGCACCAACTCGGGTTAACTAGTTAAGCTACACCAACTCCACAAATCATTATATACATATTAACAAATCATTCTTATAACCTCATTCTTATAGATATCTTACCTTCAACACAACTCCGCAAGTACAATGAAAAGTAGTTGGCCTCATCACCTCTAATAGTATGAATGGTAAGAATGGTTTGTTACTGCTTATAGATGTATAGTAATAAGCTTTTTACGTCTACTTTACTCGTCATTCCATTTAATGTATGTGGTAATCCTACATTTGCTCCTCGTACCCTATACTTTGTGCAGCGAAGAAAAAATAATAATTAACTTTTCATCTTCTCCGTCTTCCTTATCCGTCTTCATCTTCTTCACTTTCATCAATCATCTTCGTCTTCGCAAGGTTGGTAAACGAGTATAATACTCGCTAGAAATTTGTTCGAACAAGAACGTTAAGTTTTTCGGACTTGTCGAATAATTAAACAATTTGTAGGAACACTAATCGGACCTAACAAATTTCAACAAAACGGAAAATTATCCGCTACTTTCAATATCTGGAGAACGTTAAGCTTTTCGGACTCCAAATTAATTGCGTAACAACTCGCCAGTCAAATTTTGGTACCACGCACCTTGAACGAATTTGATGATCATTAATCAAAATTCCAAAGAGAAAGAAATAAACTATTATAATGAATTCATCAGTCTTATTCGAATGAAAGTTGTTCCTTACAATCTATTATGCTCTTCTATTTATACTTACATAGGAATATACGGGATATACAAATACAAGGAAAGAATTGAATATATACATAATAAGGGAAATAGAATTATGGTATGATTCTTTGTCAACGGCTCCTTGCCATAATATAGAAGATGCTATTACCCCCCCTCAAGTTGGAGCGTGGAGATTCGAGACGCCCAGCTTGGATAAGAGTTCGTCAAACGAAGGCCGTCCAAGAGCTTTTGTAAAGATGTCTGCGAGTTGGCTGCGTGTGTGAACATACTGCGGTGTAATGACCCCTTTTTGTATCTCATCTCTGATAAAGTGGCAATCGATTTCGATATGTTTCGTACGTTCGTGAAAGACAGGATTTTTGGCAATGTGTATGGCGGACTGATTGTCGCAATGTAACTGTATTGGCTCAGCGTGAGTGATCCCGAGAGAGTCAAGCAAGCCTGTTAGCCATTTCAATTCGCAAGTGGTATGCGCCATGGCTCGGTATTCGGCCTCAGACGAGGATCGGGAAACAGTTGTTTGCTTCTTTGTTTTCCATGAAATCGGGGAGTATCCAAGATAGACAATGTAGGCGGAAACGGAGCGACGACTGATGGGACAACTGGCATAGTCTGAATCACAGTAGGCGTGAAGACGGAGTGGACTGTCAGAGCGAAGGAGTATGCCTTGTCCGGGAGAGTTTTTGAGGTATCTGACGACTTGTAAAGCTGCATTCCAGTGATCTTTTCGTGGGGCATTTAGAAATTGGGCAAGAATGTGAACTGAATAGATAAGTTCGGGTCGAGTAATCGAAAGGTAAACCAAACGGCCCACGAGTCTCCTATAAGGTTGAGGATCGTGTAAAAGAGGTGTAGTGGATAGGGCAAGCTGGTGGTTTGGTTCCATAGGAATAGGTGCGGGTTTGGCTCCGAGAAGGCCGGCTTCGGTGAGAATATCCAGGGCATATTTACGTTGGGATACGAATATGCCGGTATGATTTCTAGCTATTTCAAGCCCAAGGAAGTATTTAAGTGTGCCGAGGTCTTTCATATGAAAACATTGTGTTAGGTAGCTTTTAAACTCGGTAATCCTTGTATCGTTGTTCCCACAAATAACCAGATCGTCGACGTAGACAAGAATATGGATTTCCGTGTCTTGAATCGTGAAAGAGAATAAAGAGTGATCAAAGGGGTTTTGCTTAAAACCGTAAGTAAGTAAGGCGGAAGCAAGTTTAGCGTACCAGCAACGGGGAGCCTGACGGAGTCCATAAAGTGATTTTTGCAGGCGACATACTTTCCCGTCGTTAATATTATTCAACCCAGGTGGAGGTTTCATATATACTTCCTCACGAAGGTCACCATGAAGGAAGGCGTTGTGGACGTCCATTTGGTGGAGGGACCAGTTTTTGGCTGCCGCAATAGCCAGGAGAGTGCGAACGGTGACAAGTTTAACTGTGGGAGCAAATGTCTCATTGTAATCGACCCCCTCGATTTGGCGATTGCCCATGACGACTAAGCGAGCTTTGTAGCGCTCTATGGTGCCATTGGCATTGTACTTGATTTTATACACCCATTTAGACCCGATTGCCTTTTTGTTTGGTGGAAGATGCTCGAGTGTCCAAGTGTTGTTCTTTTCGAGAGCGTCGAGTTCAAGTTGCATAGCTTGTTGCCATTCGGGTACCTGTACGGCTTCTTTAAAAGTGCTAGGCTCGTAATGGGTGGTCACGGCCGACAAGAAAATGCGATGGTTAGGAGAAAATTTATTATAGCTAATATAATGAGAGATGGGAAACTTGGTACCTGACGATGCGGATGATGCGCTGAGCAAATGAGTAGACGGATGTAGGGGTGGTTGAACAAAGTCTTTAAGATTTGAATTCGGGATTTTTAAGCGATGACCGCGGCCCAATTCCTGTGGGAGGTCTGGGGAGGTGGTATCGGGTGGGCTGGGTTGCTGGTGAGGGGATGTCCCAGCCCCTGCCCCTGTTGTGTCGTGAGAAGGTGAAGAAGGGGTGGTACCTCCAGTGGGCGGGGTAGATGTGGGGCATTGTTCGACAAGAACAACTTGATCAATGGGTATGATTGTGTCGCGTAAAAAAGAGGTGGATGAAGTGTTGTCATCGTGAAGTTCGAGATTTTGATAAGGAAATTCATGTTCAATAAAAACAACGTCACGGGATTCGAAATAAGATCCGGTGTCTAAATTGTAGAGACGCCATCCTTTCTTACCGAAGGGGTATCCTATAAAAACGCATTTTTGGCTACGGGAAGCAAACTTGTCATGGTTACGATTTAAAGTTTTGGCATAGCTAAGACACCCAAAGACCCGAATATTTTCCATAGGTGGAGATTTATTGAAAAGCATTTCATACGGTGTTTTACCGTTAAGAAGAGGAGTGGGAGTACGATTTATAAGATGGACCGCGCTTAAAATGCATTCACCCCAAAAAAATATAGGTAAGCTTGCTTGAAATAAAAGGGCACGGGCAACATTTAAAATGTGGCGGTGTTTCCGTTCTACCCGGCCGTTCTGTTGGGGAGTTCCAACGTTGGAAGTTTGAAATAATATGCCGTGAGTGGTAAAAAATTGAAGAAGGGATTTAAATTCGCCACCATTGTCACTACGCAACATTTTTATTTTCTTATTAAATTGTCGTTCAACCATCGCAAAAAAATTTAGTAAAGTTTGTTGTGTGTCACTTTTGTGACGTAAAAGATAGACCCAAGTAGAGCGCGAAAAATCGTCAACAATTGTAAGAAAAAATTGGGATCCACACGATCCATTGGGAGAGTATGGTCCCCATAAATCACAATGAATGAGCTCAAAAATAGAAGTAGCATTATTCAAACTTAAAGAGAAATGTTCGCGCGTTTGTTTAGCGCGTAAGCAAATGTCACAAGTCCGACTATTAAAATGTTTGCTGGATACTTTATTAAGAAATGGCAAAAAACGAAAAATATGTGAGGAGGGGTGCCCCAACCTTCGATGCCACAGCTCGGTTGAGTCGAGGGAACCCACCGCACAAGCCTTGACCGTGTCACTGCCTACACCCGTCAAATAATACAGTCCCTCATGCTGCTCACCCGCACCAATCAGCATCTTCGAGGAACGGTCCTGTATTAAGCAAAGTTGATGCGAAAAATGAATTGTGAGAGTTGTATCCAACAGTAAACTAGAGACAGATATAAGATGACAAGTTAATTTTTCTGCATATAGTACGTCTTTCAAAATCAGACGTGATGAGAGGACAATGTCACCACAGCGAGTAGCATAAGCATGGTCACCATTCGGCAAACCGACTGATAAAGGTCTGATGGAACGAATATTGGAAAAATGTGACAGAGAGCCTGACATATGATGGGAGGCCCCTGTGTCAATAATCCATGAAGAAAGAGAAGGTTTAGGTACATTACCATGAGAGGGTGGTGCCGGACCAGCCCTATGAGCCTGCCACAGCCGTGTCAATGCAGCAAGATCCGTTTGATTCAAAGAATTAATATCAAGAGTGTCTAATGACGGGGCCTGACCTGCAGTAGGAAACGGTCCAGCAGCTAAATTGGCTCTAGGAGCAGGGGTAACGAGGCTCTGTTTTGAACGATCTGCCGAAACCCGTCCTTGCCCATCCGAGGTCACAATGATGTTATTAGGGTCAGAATCATCAACATAGAGACGATCACGAGGTCTGTCCCCCCAAAATTCCGGGAAATTTCCCGTGACTCGATAACAAACTTTATAAGTGTGACCTATTCTTTTGCAAGCAATACAGTAAGGACGATTAGAGTCATGGGGTCCCCTGTTTGGTCGAGGGTCACGCCCTCCCCCAGAAGGACGTGAGAAGTTGTGGGGAGCACGAGCAGCATGAGCCATGACAGCAGGAGTCGGAACAGTTTGAGCAAGAGAAATAGAACGAAAGCTATCGTCTTGTAAAAGACGATTATAAATTAAATTTAAATTGGGAAGGGGATTGAGACCAAGAATTTGTGACCTGATATTATCGAATTTAGCATCGAGTCCTATCAGAAAATCACGAGTACGCTGCTTCTCTCGCCGAGCATCCATGATTATGACCCAATCGCAGCGACACGGGTTGCAGGAACACGGAGGCAATGGATCGTAGGTAATAATATCATCCCAAATTTTCATTAACCTGCCATAGTACGACATCAAAGATTCGGTCGGACCTTGACGGCAAGTAACAAGAGCGACTTGTAGCTGATAGACTCTCGGATCGTTTCCTTGACAGAAGCGGTTTTGGATATCGGTCCAGAGCAATTTGGCCTCAGGACGGGAAGAGATCTGATTGCGGAGGGTAGGCTCGATTGAATTGAAAATCCAGGCCGTCACCAACGCATTTGTCGAACGCCATTGTTGATAAGTTGAAGCAGTTTCTGTGGGTTTGGAGATAGACCCGTCAATATAGCTGTCTTTACCTTTGGCAAGAATGGCCAAAAGAAAAGATCGAGACCACTCATCGTAGTTAGACCCATTGAAGAGTACCTGAGTGATATTTGTACCCGGGTTTTCGACCTGGATCACTGAAAAATTGGGTGTGGAAGAAGACGAAGTAGTAGAAATGGAAGCGGAAGCGGAAGCGGAAGTAGAAATATTATCAGCAGTGGGCATGATTGGATTGAAATTTGGATCGGAGAAGAAGGAAGAAGAAAAGAATGGGAGGCAGAGGAAGGAACCCTAGCCTGATACCATATTATAATGAATTCATCAGTCTTATTCGAATGAAAGTTGTTCCTTACAATCTATTATGCTCTTCTATTTATACTTACATAGGAATATACGGGATATACAAATACAAGGAAAGAATTGAATATATACATAATAAGGGAAATAGAATTATGGTATGATTCTTTGTCAACGGCTCCTTGCCATAATATAGAAGATGCTATTATAAACTTGCTTCAATTTACGAGAGGTTGGATCGTTTTCAAACTTACAAAAAACAATCAATCCAAAGGACATCTTTTTTTTTTACCCTCACGCGAATCAGTGGCCAGCCTGTGAAAACCCGTGCTGACAAAAAGGCAATGATTGTTGGATCCGGGTCAGGACCTTCCCCACACACGGCTAGCTTGTGAACCAATCTCCTAAGAAATCAGGGAAATTGGAAATACTTCCTTAGGACTTGGTCCATGCTATCTCACGCAGCAACTTCGTTCCTACTGTGTAAGCTTATTGTTTTTTTTGTTTTCTTGTCTTTTTTTTTTAGGAAAATGATATATACAACCCACTGGGTTGTATTTAAGAGTCTAAAAGAGGAAATAAAAGCTTAAAACAAGCATTAGTGACATCAATATACGCGTAATTTTGTCATAAATTCTAACTTTAATTCTATTTAAGGAAATACATTAATTCTTATGTACAACCCAGTGGGTTGTATTTATCATTACCGTTTTTTTTATTGGATCTTCGGGCATTTGTAGAAAAATTATTGTAATTTTTGTTTTTGATACCATGATAGAATTAGATATTGATATTTTTGTTTTTGATCGAAAAATCCCACCGGTGGGTGTAAATTTCCGGTCACCCACCGGTAAGAATGCGGAAGCGATTTTTTAGAGACCTCAAGAACGAGGCTCTGATACCATGTTAAGATAATTGAAGGGAGAATTGTTGTTGTAATTGTTTGGAATTGCTTAGTTCTTATTTCATTGGCATATGTATTTATACAAAGATATCTTCATAACCTTTGTACATCTCAAAGGTCATCCTTAGTATCAATGTAATGACACTTAATGCTATTAACTTCTTATACAATGAATATGACTCTAGATGCTAGGAATTATGTGCCATAATTCCTTCTCCTTAACTCCTAATATTTTCATTTGAGCGTACTTTACTCAACTTTGATGGCATACTCTAGCTTGAGTTCCACTTCCCAGATGTTCGGCTTGCAACACTGTTATATACTGGTACGCTAGTTGTTTGCAACTTTTTGTTTTCGATTCGAATTTTGTGAAATTGTTTGCTACCTCAATACGAATAAACTTTCTATTATGCTTTAGAGTTTCTATTTCACTCTTGTATCACAGTTAACTTGATGGTTAGTCGATTATGCTTCAACTTTTTGGATATATGTACCATTATGCTTAAGCATGCGGATTTGTGATATGATTTTGAGCATGCTCACATTTTCTTGTATAACTAGGTACATGGAGAACTGTCATTTTGTAGATGTCACCGAAATCTTCAATACTTTGAAATGGGATAAGAAAAAGCGTCTCATCAAGCTTGGTTATAATCTGTTGTTTTTCAAGATAATACGTCATATTAACAAGACGAAATTGACGAGCCCGATTTTAGAGCAGATTATTTTCTGAATGTTTATTAATGTAATGTCCTTCATTAGTTCGTGTGGATGATGGGTTTGGTTGTGTATATACAATATATGTATGTATACAATATTTTGCAAACTAGTCAGTTATGTTGGTCTCATTGATGTAAGGAATGTAGGTTAATCATTAATAAATGTCAAACCGATTACAACACGATATTCAACACGATTCTAATACAAAATAACTACGACATAAGAGACATAATATGAACGCGTTACAACATACAAATTAAACTTAATCGATTTTAAAGGCTAGTTCGTCTTACTTGAGTTAGACAACGATAAACACAATGACGAGTTAATAATATATAACAATTGACGATAAACAAATAATAAACAACAATAAAAATACGAGAATTAAAAGGGAGAAGGAGGAGTTATTGCACCCTCAACATACATATATTGTTGACAAAGTCATATGTCGAAATCGATAGTAGAATGTATCCCGAAGGGCCGTCGTCGACGAAATCAATTTCGAAAATCTCGTTTTTCTTGAGTAATGAGCAGCGATTTTCAAACGCTTGTAGATTCTTCGTTTGTTAATGAAAATTCGATTTGAAAATGTTTTGGAAAGAGGACAAAAAGTAGGTATCAAAACGGGCAACTTTTGGTTTGATTGGATGTCGGAGCTAAGAGAAAATGGGTCGGAAGGGGCTGATGTCACCACAGGTCAAAAGAGTCGAAAGGGGTTGCTCTGTTTTGGGCGGCAGTGTGAGGGTTTGCCTACTCAATTTTCATGTATATGATTGATTGATGTTATATTATGATATGTGTGACGTGGTTACTATGCGGATTGAAGGGATTTTGGATATTGTGTGCTTAACGGAGCAGGTTTACTTCAAATGTATGCTATGCTATGCTATCCTGGAGATGCGTGGAGGGACGCTATGATCACGTTTAAGTTTTGAGTCAGATTAAGATGTCATCAGATTGATATTGTTTTATGATTCCGTTATTCAATAAAGTACTGCAATTGTTTGGAGATTGCATAATTTATACTATGTACTAACTCGAGGTAACTCCCCACCTTAATTGAGAAGACATCGCTAAACGCTTCTAGGTAAGCGGGGGTGGTATAGTAAAGATCTCCCTTTAGAGTTTTAACACTATAATGGACGTGCGAATTAAGCTAGAACATTCCTTTGCGGACTTGCAACTTAATACTTTCACATAACACAAACCATTGCAATAATGAGAACATTCCCAAAATTTATATTGAAAAAACTCAGTTCTTCCGTAAATATAATAGTAATTCCCTTATAAACAAAAATGTGCTAAATATTGGTTTTAGATGTAGTTGAATATAAAATATCACTTCAGATTTTACAATTAAAAGTTTACTATCATGATACATACATCAACAACTCTCATTTAAGACGAGATGACCCGTCTTAAGCTTAAGACGGGTCACTCCCCTCACAAAGAGCAATTGGGGGGAGGCAAGTGAGGAGTTCCATTTGCCCTCCACTCCCCCCTCCCCCCACTTACTAATTGTGAGGGGGGTTTGACCCGTCTTAAGCTTAAGACGGATCGTCCCGTCTAAAATGAAAATTTGTGTACATATATTGCCTTAGAGCAAGTTCAATGGTAAGCTAGTTGCAAGTTTGCAACGAGCTTACCATTGCCACATCACTTTTTAAACTAGTTTATTTTCAAGCTACTAATTAATTCCAATCTTTTTTTTTATTGATAGAAGAAGAATTTCATTAATAATTAACAATACGACATCTATAATCGATATCAAAATTGACAAAAAACATAATTATAGAAATCAAATAAACATCAACCAATCCAAAACATAGATCAGATCGCTACTATTAAAATATAACGCATCTGATGAATACCCTCTAATATATCGTTAATTATCGATATAGCTTTCCACAAGGAGATCTATGGAACCATCGTTGTTTTGAAGAGGCTTGATTTTACTTGACTTCATAAATTGTAAATGAATATCTAATACCGTTTGAAAAACCATAGGAGGAACTTTTGTAACACTGATCCTCCACACACTTAACGATAAAATTAGAGAAACCCGCCAACTGATGGGGACGGAAACTGAAAGAATATTAGTGCATATCATTTTGATCCTGTGTACACTGTAAGTTTAGTATAATATCAATTGTAATATTTGTTGAGATATTTAGACCTTATTCTTAGGGATAGTTTTCCTAAGCTAGAAGTTAGTGTTGTATATAAGTTTGGATTGTAAGACATGAATAAGCAAGTTGAATACTTCACCACAATTCTACTGCGTTTTTACTTTTATCATGGTATCGTGAGCATCGATCGATCCCACACAAAAAAAAAAAAAAAAACAAAACAAAACAAAACATCATGACAGGAGAAAGCAACCAAGGTAAAGGAAACAAAATCGTAACCGTAACCATTCCCATGACTTCACCACTCTATCTTCACCCATCTAACAGTCCCAATTTAATGCTCACACAAACCGTGTTCAACGGTGATAATTATGATTTGTGGGCCGATGCTGTCAAGAACGGCCTCGATGCAAAACATAAATTGGACTTTGTTGAAGCAAGGTGGACAAACCAGAAGGGGAAGAAGGAAGCAATAGTCTCGAGTTGGTGGCATGGCGACAATGTAATGCCATGATTAAAGCATGGCTGCGTAATGTAATTGATCCAAAATTACACCCTAGCATCTCGTTCTCTTTGACGGTTGCGGAAATCTGGGAGGAATTAAAGGCTCGATTTTCGGCAGGAAACGCACCACGAGTTCACCAATTAAAAGGAGAACTCAACGAGTGTAAACAAGGACGACAATCCGTTGTTGAATACTATACCCGGTTGAAGACAATTTGGGACGAACTCGGAAATTACAGCCGAGTGCCTAAATGTACTTGTGGTGCCGCAGCGATGCTGGTCAAGGAACGCGAGGAAGAAAAGGTCCATCAATTTTTAATGGGCCTGGATACGACACTCTACGGTAACATTCGTTCCAACCTGCTAATGGAAGACCCCATTACGTCACTTACACGAGCCTACTCGTTGATTCTGAGGGAAGAAAGACACACCACAATAACAAAGATAAAGGAAGAGAAGAATGAGGCTGCAATGGCGGTGAGAACGTACGGAACAGGGCGAGGCAGAGGAGCCCACTCAAAACAGGACACGGAGGAAGCTGACACACCGCCCCAATGCAACTATTGTGGAAAATTTTATCATACTGATGAGAATTGCTATGATAAACATGGTTATGAGGCTGTCAAAGCTCGTGGAAGAGGACGAGGTCGTCGTGGAGCAGAGACAGGACGTGGTGGTTTTGGACGCGGAGGAGGACGCTCAGGGGGACGTGGACAGCAGAACACATTTCATGCTGCCAATGCTGTAGGCAGTACGTCGGCATTAAGGGAAAATGAATCACAACAACAGAACCTTCCCTTCACTAACGACGAAATAGAGCGCATCCGCAGTTTCCTATTGACAAGTCCAGAAGGTAGCGATAAATTATCAGGTATGAATGTTAATATAATTTGCGAATGGATGATTGACAGCGGCGCTTCTCACCACATGACGGGAAGACGCGAATGTCTTAGTAAAGTTCGAATGGAGGAAAAATCAATTGTTGGGTTACCTGATGGGCGATGTGTTGAAGCACAGGAGCATGGTGAAATTGTCTTGGGCACGAATTTTGTGCTCAAAGACGTACTTTACGTCCCTTTATTAACATGTGATTTAATAACAGTTGAACAACTAATACGGGAAAATAATTGTGTAGTGACGTTTTACCCTAACTATTGTGTTATGCAGGACCGATCTACGAGGACGGAGATTGGACGGGGTGAGCAACACAATGGGGTTTATTATTTGAAGCGGGAAATAAAGGAGAAGGCAACTAAAACTACACATTCAAAGGATAATCAGCTATGGCATAAGAGACTGGGACATCCATCGAGTAGCGTCTTATCTCAATTTTCGGCCTTGATTGGTAACAATTTATCTTGGGATTCTGGTCAAGTTTGTGATCCTTGTTGTAGGGCTAAACAAACCCGTTCGCCTTTTAAGCTTAATAAAAAACGGTGTGATGTTTTATTTGGATTAATCCATTGTGATATTTGGGGACCGTATAATACTGCTAGTTTATCCCGTTCTCATTATTTTTTAACCATTGTTGACGATCATAGTCGGGGAGTTTGGGTATATCTCATGAAAGAAAAAGGTGAAGCAGGAGAATTATTACGTATTTTTTGTCAAATGGTTAAAACATAGTTCGCTAAACATGTTAAAATTGTGCAGAGTGATAATGGAACGGAACTTTTATCTGGGCCCTTAAAATATTATTATGAGGAAAATGGAATAATTTTTCAAACCAGTAACGTTGACACACCCCAACAAAACGGGCGAGTAGAAAGAAAACATCGTCACATACTTGAGAAAGCTAGGGCCTTACGATTTCAGGCCGATTTACCCGTTACCTTTTGGGGAGAATGTATTCTTACGGCAGCCTACCTAATCAATAGAACTCCAACTCCTTTATTACAAGGTCGAACCCCATACGAAATTTTGTACAATGAAAAACCGAAATTAGATGGTCTTAAGGTTTTTGGGTGTCTTTGTTACGCTCATAATAAAGACCGACCACGAGATAAATTTGGAGAAAAGGGTAAGCGCTGTGTATTCTTAGGATATCCCCATAGCAAGAAGGGATGGAAAATATACGATTTGAAGGAAAAGAAAATATTCGTGTCTCGGGATGTAACCTTTTTTGAACACGTCTATCCCCTCTCCTTGCCACCTATTATTGACAAACCAATCAACAACATTGAGTTGCCACAACAACATTTGGATGGGGGAGTTTTTAATGATTGTGAAATCCATGGTAATAATAATGTGAGCACGGATCAGACCCAAAAAGTAAGGGGGAGCAGTGAGCATTCTGAAGAGCAGCAAAATACTGACATTGAGGATGAGGAGGAGCCTGAAGGAGTGACCGAAACAGGGGAACTCGTGGGTGAACAACAACTGGGCCGAGGTGCGAGACAACGATTCGAACCAGCCTGGAGAAAGGACTATATATGCAAATCGACGAGAATAATTAAACCCATTGACAATGCTCATCCCGACCAGTCGAAGTCCCCACGATCAGGTACCCGCTATCCTTTAGTAAATTACGTTATTACCAATTGTTTTTCTAACTCCCACAGAGCTTTCATGACAAAGATTGATGAGACTCGGAAACCGAGTCACTATTTTGAGGCAGCGAAGAAGTCACAGTGGCGAGAAGCAATGCGTAAAGAAATTGATGCCTTAGAGAAGAATGGGACATGGAGAATTGTGTCCTTACCTGAAGGAAAAAGACCCATTGGTTGTAAATGGGTCTACAAAATTAAGTACAAGGCGGATGGAACAATAGAGCGATACAAAGCAAGACTTGTAGCTCAAGGGTTCACACAAATAGAAGGCGTGGATTACCATGAGACGTATGCGCCAGTTACGAAAATGACTAGCGTCCGATGTATGCTAGCGGTGGCAGTAGCAAAGAAATGGGATATTGAGCAATTGGATGTGAATAATGCATTTTTACATGGAGATCTAAATGAAGACGTGTACATGAAAATTCCACAAGGCTTTGAGAAAAAGGGCGAAAACAAGGTGTGCAAATTGTTAAAATCATTATATGGTTTAAAACAAGCTTCACGAAATTGGTTTGCGAAATTGACAGAGTTCTTAAAAAGGTACGGCTTCTTTCAATCATTGGCTGACTATTCATTATTTACCTACAACAAGAAGGGCGTTTTTATTGGAGTTTTAGTGTATGTTGACGACATGATTGTCGTAAGCAATGATAGTGCAGCGTGTGGTTCCTTTAAGACCTCACTGAACAAGCGTTTTGGTATCAAGGATTTGGGGCGTCTAAAATACTTCTTAGGCATCGAAGTAGCGCATGGCCCAAAAGGATTATTCCTCAATCAACGAAAATATGCACTGGGAATTGTAGAGGAAGCAGGTTTGGCGAGTGCAAGGCATATACACACGCCAATTCAGCAACACCATCGTCTAGCGTTAGCTAATGGTTACGTTTTGAAGGATGTAATGAAATATCGTAGGCTCGTTGGAAGATTAGTGTATCTCACTATCACACGACCTGATCTTGTGTATAGTGTACATGTGTTATCGCAATTCGTAAACGAGCCAAGAAAGGAGCATTGGGACGCGGCGTTGCGGGTTGTACGATATATTAAAATGAACCCCAGCAAAGGTATCATAATACGCAAGGAGTCGAATTTACAATTAAATGGGTATTGTGATTCCGATTGGGCAAGTTGTCCATTAACAAGACGGTCTTTAAGTGGTTATTTCGTGTCCCTTGGAAGTTCACCTGTGTTGTGGAGAGCTAAAAAGCAAGTAACAGTTGCAAAATCAACGGCGGAAGCGGAATACCGCGCAATGGCAGCAGCCACGAGCGAGTTGATCTGGCTTAAGGCGTTTTTGCCATCGTTGGGAGTATTTCACTCGCAACCTATGAATTTATTTTGTGACAAGCAAGCAACAATTCACATTGCAAAGAATCCGGTCTTTCATGACCGTACTAAACACATCGAAATTGATTGCCACTTTGTGAGACAACATTTGACAAACAAAACGATTAGCACGTCCCACATCCGTAGCAAAGAACAGATAGCGAATTTATTTACGAAGGCACTCGGGGGTGAAGCGTACGATCACTTGCAGTTCAAGTTGGGACTTGGTTTACCAAGTGTTCCAACTTGAGGGGGAGTGAAAGAATATTAGTGCATATCATTTTGATCCTGTGTACACTGTAAGTTTAGTATAATATCAATTGTAATATTTGTTGAGATATTTAGACCTTATTCTTAGGGATAGTTTTCCTAAGCTAGAAGTTAGTGTTGTATATAAGTTTGGATTGTAAGACATGAATAAGCAAGTTGAATACTTCAGCACAATTCTACTGCGTTTTTACTTTTATCAAATGTATAATCGATATCAAAATTGACAAAAAACATAATTATAGAAATCAAATAAACATCAACCAATCCAAAACATAGATCAGATCGCTACTATTAAAATATAACGCATCTGATGAATACCCTCTAAGATATCGTTAATTATCGATATAGCTTTCCACAAGGGGATCTATGGAACCATCGTTGTTTTGAAGAGGCTTGATTTTACTTGACTTCATAAATTGTAAATGAATATGTAATACCGTTTGAAAAACCATATATAGGAGGAACTTTTGTAACACTGATCCTCCACACACTTAACGATGAAATTAGAGAAACCCGCCAACTGATGGGGACGGAAACTCTTCTACCGAGAGGATAGAAGCTCACATAAAGAGATCACTACGATAACTATTATTCATATTAAGTAATTTAAAATTATTTTTTCTCATTTTCCTTTCTCAATTCATTCATTAATTAATTAGAAACATAATATATAATCAAAGAAAGAAGTATACAAGTACCAAATGTTTTCCAAATGTGTTCCACGAAGTTCTCTTTTAGTTGGTGATGCATATTTCTATCTCGGGTACCTGCATCCATCTAAAGTCCTCAAAATCTGCAATAAAAACTTGTTAAACATCAATAAGAATGACTTCCGAAAAGTATAATGTACAATTTCTTGAGTACGCGTGTCTCTTATCTCGACAATTATAATACATTATAATGCAAGCATCCACTATTTCATGTAGCTTAGACTTCCGCCAACATCGACCGGGTCCGCAAACTATTGCAAAACGAGCCTGAAGAACCCCAAATACTCGCTCGATATCTTTTCTTGCGCTCTGGTGTTTTCTTTTTAAGCAAATTCTCTTAGGATCTTGCATGCGTGAGAAGCTTTTGAAAAATGTTGCCCATTCCGGATATATATCGTCTGTAAGATAGTATTTCATATTGTACTCACCCTCATTCGCAATTAGGTGAATCTATGGAGCTCTTCCTTTTAGTTTCTTTTTAAACAAATTTGATCGATAAAGTACATTGAGATCATTGCTTGAACCACGGAGGCAACAATTTCAAGTATAATTGTCGGATGACCAGCTTTCAAGCAACAAACGAATACTTTCATTCTCATTCATCGCAAAGACTAGTTTAAGAACAAAATGGTTTAAATCGCGACGTTCTTTAAATGAGCATAACTTTGTGCTCGGGTGTCCGATTAGCCCAATTTAATTTTTCAAAAAAAAAAAAACGCCCTTAAAGCCTTCATTTTGAACTCCGAATTTTTTTCTTTTTTATATTCCTTCTTTTCGTTTTTTTATAAGATAGATGCAAATATGACACATTTATAAATTGTTTAAAACAATGATTATAATTAAAACCAAATCTTAGCTTCCAAGTACTAATTATATGGAACAAAATGCACTAATTAAATGGAACAAAATCTAGGCTTCAAAATACTGTCAAGAACCCACAAAAAAAGCCCAAATCGAACCACTCGGCCGAGTACTCACTTACTCGACTGAGTCACCACCACCTTACTCGGTCGGGTATTCATTGAATTCGACCGAGTGGCCTGACCTAGTGACAGCTCTAAAAGTCCCAAGTATTTACACTCAAACCTTGTATTTCCCTTCTTAATTCTTATACATTACCAATTTATCATTGTTAGTCTGCCAATAACTAAAAGAATAACCTATTTTTCTCCGCTCAAATGCATTAGCTAAAAAGTGAGTCATCTTCTTAGATTATGGCATTCTATCACATTAGTGTGTAATAAAAATTGGGCCAACTTTTGTAAGAGATTAGTAACAAATTCCTGTAAATAAGAAAATCTCTTAATTAAATATGTAAATCTCTCCTTATAAAATATGCACGATTTCTAAAATAAGTAAATCAATATACACAAATTTAATATATTCAATTAAGTTTGTAAATCTTTGCCAGTATTCAATTTGTAAAGATCTTTCCAAATTAAACCTTATTAAAAAATTAAAAAACACAAAAATTTAATTCTCTATTACAATAGGTGGCATAAAATACTAATATAATCGTCTTAATACAACCCTCTACAAATACGGTGCAGTAGCACGGGATGTAGATTGCTGTACTCCCTCCTATCTAAACGTAAAGTAAAACTTGCTTTGATGGTTTTCAAGGCGGTACTTTGACCGTATTTTTATTCATTTATGCGTAATTTTTTTGTACAAAAAATAAAGTTTCATGAAAGATATTTTAATAACAAATCTATACATATAATTTTCGTTTTTCAAAGTTTCATACTTTTGACGATATTCTTGGTCAAAGCTTTTGAAGTTTGACCACAAAAATATCAATGTTATATTTCTTGGTCAGAAGCTAGGTAGCACCAAAACGGACACGGACACGGACACGGACACGACACGGACACGTGATACGGCATCTCGTGAAATTTAGGACACGGGACACGCCGTTTAAATTTAATAAAATATATATTTTATGGTTATAAATAACGTACTATTTTATTTTTTTATTTGTATTTGATATTAAATATAAATAATTGAAGGTAAAATGTGATTTTGACTATAATTCATTCTCATTTTCTACCCACACTCATCTTCGAATCAATCTCTTTTAGTTTTCGACCTCTCATTCCTTGTTTATAAGTGTCCGTGTGTCCGACACGGGACAGCCGATTAGAAGAAGTGTCCGTGCTAACTAGGTCAGAAGTTTTAAAGTTTGATAACAAAAATAAATGTTACCTTTAGTTTATACGAAAAGTATACTACTCCCTCCTATTCTGAGCAATGTTCCCCCTTTCTATTTTCGTCTATTCACAATACCTTCCCCCTTTCCTTTTTTGGTAAACTTTTATACTTATTTTAATCACATTACCCCACTACAATACCCCACAATACCCATACTTTATCTTATTTTAATCACCTTACCCCACAACAATAATTATTTTAATTATTTCACTCAACAATAATACTCGACAATACATTCCCTCTCTCCAATCACCTTACCCCCACTACATTACTTTTGCTTATTTAATTCAAAACCTTAAAATTTGTGTCAAATGAAAAGGGGAACAATGCTCAGAATAGGAGGGAGTACTAGTTTGCTATTGACTATAATAACTGACAGTAACAGATTAACAGCACGTCATTCTCACTGGTCGACTGCTTACTTTTCCAGCCAATTCCACATTTCCACTCATATTCCCAACAATGGCTAACTCCAAAACCCCTCACCAACCCCATCCGAACCCGAACCAAGACCCGAAACCACTAATCCTAATCCACCGGGAACCCGTTCCAGGACTCTCCTCCTTCGAGTACCTTTCCTCATACTTCACCCTGCTGGACCCCACTGCATACGTGGGCCATGACAGGGAAGCCTACAAGGATACCCTGCGGGCCCACGCAAGTGGGGTCCGTGCAGTCTACTGTTCGGGATTGTCTCCGCTAGGGAAGGACACGCTGGATTGCCTTCCTTGTTTAAAGTGTGTGGTCGGGTCCTCTGTCGGAACCGACCACATTGATATCGCTGAGTGTCGTCGTCGTGGGATATCTGTTACCAATATGGGTGACGCTTTTTCAGATGATGTTGCTGATTATGCTGTCGGGTTGTTGCTGGATGTGCTTCGGGGAATTTCCGCTGCTGATCGGTTTGTTCGGGCCGGGTCTTGGCCTGTTTCTCCAGAGATTCCTCTTGCTTATAGTGTAAGTTTATTGTAGTAAGAATATTCCAAATACATGTCATCCTACACCCACCAAATAAAAATTACTCCTCCGTCTCTTAATACCTTCGATTTTTCACTATTTGATTGTTTCTGAAATACCTTTTATTCTGGTTAATTCTGGTTAATTCTACTTGAATGATACTCATATTTTGTTATTTATACAAAAATGTGTGTAAAATTTTTTAATGGTTAGTGTACTATGAAAGTAAGAATTTCTCTCATACCGAATTTCAAATAATCGTCATTATAAATCGGCTAAAGGTAAAATTTTGAATGACAAAAGGCTTTGTTTGCCAAAACTAAAAAGTAAAATGAAATAGAACACACAAGTTACCGAGTTTTATTTCTAAAATGGGGTTCAACAAAAAAGTAATTAGCAAAGTGAGTGTTTTTTTAAACTAATTACCCAAAATGGGTCCACGTAGGATCGGTTTTGACGAAGATGGGTTAAGGCTTAAAGTCGCTCAGCCGGGGGACGACTTGAGATTAAGTCGCTCCCCCCTCAGCGACCTTAAATCACTTGAAATAAGTAGAAAATTATACAAAATAATTGAGCTTGGGACAAAGTCGCTAAGCAGGAGAGCGATTATGGTTGATTTTAAAGAGTGACATCGCTAAAAAAAATATAAAAAAAATCAACGTAGCAAGTCGCTCGGCGGGTCTGTGACCACAATATTTTTTTTTTGCTTTTTTAATAGTGTATTGGGTACTAGTCGCTTAGAGGGAGAGCGACTTTGATCCGAACCTAGTTTCGGGCTGACGTGGACCCATTTTGGGTAATTACTTTGAAAAACTACCCATTTTGTTAATTTATTTGAATTTGAGACTCATTTTTGAAAAAAGCTTCGAAGTTACCTTGGGTGGCTGAAATTTTGGGCAAATACCTTGCCAAACAGAGTCTAAGGAAATGGTACGGTTTGGAAGAATTCTTTTGCAAACGGATTTGTTTAATTTAGCTCCTATCTCCATTCATTCGCCTCTTTAAAAGTTTCAGTCGATCAAAACACTTGATGTACTGATGTACACGAAATTTATCGCCTCTTATAGTCTAATTCATTCATCGATCATCCATACGGGTAAACTAGGTGGTGCATTGAGCTAGGGACTGCCAAGAAGAGACCTTTGATGAATGGATGTGTGCTTTAATATGTTCTAAGTACTCCAATTTATTTTTTGCTCTGTATGCTAATTTGTTTGAGAATTTTTAAATGTGGCATTTGATGTGTAGCTCAATCATGGCATTTGTGTTAATTGCAGTTAACCAGAAAACGAGTAGGCATTGTAGGCCTAGGAAGCATCGGTTCACGGGTGGCTAAGAGACTCATTCCATTTGGTTGCAGCATTGCATACACCTCAAGGCGCCAGAGTCCCTCTGTTCCATACCCGTTCTACGACACAGTCCATAACTTAGCACTCGAAACTGACATTCTGATCCTTTGCTGCACCCTAACTGAGCAAACCCACCACATGATCAATACGGATGTCATGACCGCCTTGGGAAAGAAGGGTGTATTGGTAAATGTTGGTCGTGGGGGTTTGGTCGATGAGGCGGAAATGGTGAGGTTTTTGGTGGAAGGAAGGTTAGGAGGGGCTGGTCTAGATGTGTTTGAGAATGAACCAAATGTGCCAAAGGAGTTGTTTAGTTTGAATAATGTGGTGATGTCTCCTCATCAAGCTGTTTTGACTCCTGAATCACTTCAGGCTGCTAATGATACTGCTTTAGGGAATTTGTTGGCCTTCTTTGCAAACAAGCCTTTGTTAAGTGCTATAAAATTAGATTAAATAATTTAACTTCATTCCCCCAATCCCAAAGATGTGCTTCTTAGAATCTTATGGTTATGATATATATGAACAGATTATGGAAAAAATAATATAACGTACAAATGTAATTCTTGTAATTAACATTGTATTGTTATGGGATGAGGTAATACTAAGGATAAGGTTGTTTACATCTGATTGTCTTATGTCTTTCCATTTTATATTACATGTGATGAAGTTGCCTCATTCAGACCCATCGTGCATGGAGAAGAAAATGGCACGGTCTATGCACAGAAGTATGAACTTTGTGTCGTTTCGTGTCGTGCCGTGAAATGGAAACGGTGGCCCAGGCATAGCTCATGGTATGTCGTGCGATCGGGTGTGTCAAGTAGTTTCTCCACTTCAAAGTTCAAACTCATTTCTTTGTAATTTGAATTATGAGCATGTCCAAGTGTGCTGCGTTTGGGCTCGGCACAGTCTTCTTTCTCAAACTTTGGCC
This sequence comes from Heliosperma pusillum, assembly GCA_022085475.1. NCBI lineage: Eukaryota > Viridiplantae > Streptophyta > Magnoliopsida > Caryophyllales > Caryophyllaceae > Heliosperma > Heliosperma pusillum. Next base: position 77,231 of record JAIUZE010003097.1, on the reverse strand, counting down.
CATGGCTTGCCGTGCCGAGCTGGCTATACCAATACCGTGTCGTACGAGGACGTGTTAGCCCAACAACCCGCGTGCACACCTATTTATGTCATATACCTTGTGGATGATGACATGGAATATATAGTGAAATCAAACACAATCAAGTAAATGTAGTCACAATGAATTTACTCCACACATTAGGACATAGCCTTATCTCTGAAAAGATCCCTCAAAACTCAATCACTCAAAAACAGTCTCTTGTCTCACATGACTTTCTTTCTCTCCTCACCTCATAATGCTCAGATTATCCTCTGTTTTACCATTCCTCCTTGATCACCCTGTTATTACACATCTATAGACACTTTTCTCAACTGCAATAACAATAATACTAAAAAAATGGCCTCAAAACTTGGGGTTGCTGCTTTAACTACACCAGGATTGTTCACTTCTCCAGTTCCTAAATCAAGGAATTCTTTTTCCTTAGTTTCTTCATCATTCAGAGATGAATACGTTCGTTTTACGGTTTGTCGTCGCATGGCAGTTCGACGTAAATTGATCGTACTTGCACCAAGGGCTACAACTGATAAACCAGGTGTTCTGTTTTTTCTTTTCACAATATATATGTGAATATAATCCTTAGGTTGAGATTTTTTATTTATTTTTTATATATGATGATAGAATATTTCTTGAGATTTCAATCTGCTTTTTTCTCTTTGGACCTATACTTCTCATTTAAGAAGTGCGCTATCCGTTTAAACTTAAGTTGACTAGGAAATGCCAATATTATTGTGTTATTAGTACCATGTGATAGTAGTTGACCGTATTAAGGTTTAAGACGGATATTTCATCTTAAGCACGACTTATTGTTCTTCTACGCTTCCTCCGACACAATTATTTATTTAATTTTTTTTTGTTCTTTGGGAGTAATTGAGACGGAGGGAGTAAACAGGAAGAGGAATAAAAGATCCCTATGAACCCAATAGTGTTATAACTTACTTGTATAATTAACTAATGGTAATGTTCATTTGTTGAACATGTTTAGTTACCAATATAGCCATATTAGGTTTGTAATTTTACATGAATTATCTCTTATTTAGAGGGGAGCAATTCAGCTAATTTTCCCATTAGATAAGAATTGAAATTTGCTAGAAATGTGGAATTGCTTCATTTTGACAAAATAATGGAAACAATTCATAGATTTTTTAGTTTCTGTATTGTAATGGACTCATGGTCAACCCTTTCACTGTTCAGTTGGTCTCACTTGTGACGGGCATATCTGTCACAAATGAAAATTTGTGTTCACTGTTTTGGGAGATTAGTAACTACTCGTAGTTAGTACCGCTTGTCCCATTTCCGTCCTCCATCTTGTTTCTTACCTTTTATACATAATATTTGACTATAAAACAACTTGTGTAAATAGAGTTAAATAGATGCGTATGAAGATAAAGGTGATGAGACGCAAGTATGAAGGAGATCATTTTTGCATTTTCCCATTTATGTTAGTATGTAGATTACAATCATGTGATGGCACCTTAGAGGGTCTTCATTTTAGTGATTAACACAGAGGTATCGTGACAATAGGTAACTGGTTCGAATCCCCCTTCCCATATATTGTACTAGGCTTGCTCCTCATTTGACACCAAAAAAACAATCATGTGATGGCAAACTGTATTATTTCAGGGCAGCAGGTTGAAGCCGGAGAAGAAGAGGTAGATAGTAACATGTTACAATATTGCAGTATTGATAAGAAGGAAAAGAAGTCAATTGGAGAGCTCGAACAAGATTTCCTACAAGCACTACAAGTATACACATAGTAACTCCTGGTTTCTGCGTTTCTTTGATCACTCGGTAGTTCTCTAAAATTAGCTGGATCGCTGATTTTTTGCGTGCCTTATTATTCAGTCATTCTACTATGAGGGAAAGGCGACCATGTCTAATGAAGAATTCGATAATCTCAAGGAAGAGCTTATGTGGGAAGGCAGCAGCGTAGTTATGCTAAGTGCGTACTTAAACTCATTTATGTCAGATTTCTATGAGATTAGTCAACTGACTAAAAGAAGAAACTCTCTCATTTTTTGATTAATTTTGCTAATCAGGTGGCGATGAGCAGAGGTTTTTAGAAGCTTCAATGGCCTATGTATCCGGAAAACCAATTTTGTCAGATAAAGAGTTTGATGACCTCAAGTTGAGACTTAAGGTGTGTACTTTCCACTTTACGCCTTAAGCTTATACAAGTTGCCGCATCATGAATCCTTGACACATTTCACCTTTTCTTTTCTTGTAGACGGAAGGAAGTATGATTGTCGTAGAGGGTCCTCGGTGCAGTCTCAGGAGTCGAAAGGTATGCCACGTACTTTTAGTGATATTATTTGAGCTTGGCCATATATATTTGGGCTAGAAGGGTTGCTTCTCGTCTGATAAGCTTCAGTATGACAGGTTTACAGTGACCTGACAGTTGACTACTTCAAAATGTTCCTGTTGAATGTTCCAGCTGCAGTAGTCGCTCTTGGACTGTAAGTTGCATGTCCTACATCTTCTAATATACTATTAACCTAACACCCGTGTCACTCAGATTCGATAAGATGTATCCGACACGGGTGCATGTCAAAGTGGTAGACTCACAATTTTATGAAAATCATCTGTTCCCAAGCAAGTGTTCTGCTCAAGTCTGACACGGGTATGCAAGGTAATGTGAAGAATCGTATTAACATAGTGGCAAACTCACTACAATATGCTCGGATGCTCCACTGTTAATGGGCTAAGTATACAAGCTTATTTTCAGAAAACTAGAATGAGAATAAAGATTGAAACACCTAGTCAGAAATGTTTTGGTGTCAACAACTAGTATGAATTATCACTTGAAAATTTAAAATGTGACAAACAGGTTTTTCTTTCTGGATGATTTGACGGGATTTGAGATCACGCTTCTGTTGGAGCTTCCAGAGCCATTCAGCTTCATTTTCACTTGGTTCGCTGCATTACCTGCGATACTATGGTCATCCCAGGCCATCACTAAATTGATTGTCAAAGATTTCCTTATCTTGAAGGTAAGGTTACTGTCACTCCCTAAGTCCCTATCAATGATGGTATAGGATAGTTTTAACTTTTAAGATTAAGATTGTAACTACAGGTTGTGTACTTGTTTTAGGGGCCATGTCCCAACTGTGGTACAGAGAATCTTTCGTTCTTCGGGACTATCCTCTCAATTCCCAGCGGGGGAAACGCTAACAAGTTGAAATGCTCCAAGTAAGTCTATGCCCACAATTCTATAGTCCATCTAGCCTATTCTTTGTCGGTTCACTGCAAGCATTTTACAATGCCGGTTCCTCTGGAACCGTCTCTCTGCATGCTTTTAAGTTTTCGACACATGTGTAAGGTCGCATATGCACCTAACCCATTCTTTGTTGCTCTAATCAGAAGACGACCTAATCAGTAGTAACCGAAAATAACTGATCTGAGATTGCATGTGAGTCATTCCAAAATTATCTAAAAAAACAGAAAAAAATATTAAGAAACACCATTGGATAATGGAGATGAATAGATGATCCGATTTAGACCTAAAATGCATACTATACCCAAAATGACCGTCTCGTAGTCTCGTACAGAATGAAACATTTGTCGTGTCTAGTTGCGTACATCTGATTCTCTTAGCCCATCATTGACGGGAGACTTTGTGACACATTTGAGTTTCGACTTTTCTAATCACTTTCAAACATTATTCTCCAGCTGTGCGACAGAACTAATCTATGATTCAAAGAGTCGCCTGATAACCCTGCCAGAAGGAAGCCAGGCCTGAGATCAAGGTAACGCGAAACACTATACTTCTAAGCTTGCTTAGGTTGTTGATTAACTCATTACGAGCATTAAAATCATGGCTTTTGACATATTGGTTAAGTATTAAACTTGAATATTTAAAATGTCGACCCAAATTACTGAATCACGACCCTCTTACATTGTAATGATGTGAATGCAGCCTTTGTACAAGATAGTGTAGTACATACCATGTCCTGATTCGCGAGCATATTACAAGGTGTGGTGGTGGTGATGCTGATATTGCTTTATCGTCAGAGAAGAGGGATCGATTTTCCAATTTTTTCTCGAGCTCTTGTGGTGATCAAATGACATTTACCAATTTGCCAAATAAACACTTTCTGTAATAATGTAAACCATGTATATTCCACTGCAGTTGCATACAGTTATCATATCTTGTTCATATGATGTATATGTATTCCTCATAGGCTCATACAAGATCTTAACTTTCTCCCTTCGATTCTTCAATTTCTTAGCACATTCCGATTTTTGTGGGTTCTTTCCCCTTTATTATGAGGCTTCTTTTAACAAGTTATCGAAGTTGGACTCGATTAATTTATCCCGTGTTCAATTTGAGGTTCGATCTCGAGTCCTTAGCATAAAAATGTGTTCTAATTGATTCATTATAAATCGACTTGCTCAAGTTGGGTTTGTGTCCATTTCATTGAATTACAAAGTGTCAACGGGTAAGCAAGTTTATTTTATTAAATTGAAGATTTCTTTTGAGGATGGACAAATCTTTAAGTAAAATCATTTTTTTATGGCAAGAACCTCCCAAAAACACCAAGACCATTAGAGTATTGTATAACCTTTATACTCCGTATGTTTTTTGTGATCGTCGGTTCATTATCTAAAATCTCTTTAATTTTGTACCTATTTACATAAATAAAACATACCTAATTTATCATTGACCATGATTTGTACCTATTAGAAGAAAAATTAATGGGCAGAGTCAATACGACAATTAAAAAATGCAATTTACATACCCGCTTCTTTAACGGGCCGTACGAGCCGGCTGACCATGTCCAAATCACGGACGGCCATTGAACAGCCTTGTTGCGTATAGAAGGTTACAAAGCGTAGTCGTATGAGTAGTCTTCTAACAAAGTAATTCGTGGGAGTCACTAAGATTATATTATGGCCGGCTCTATAATTGATATTTTGCAACAACAACAAAAATGCAACTTGATGAATAAAATTTCTTGTATATTTGGTAACATTATAAAATGTTTGCTTCAACATACATCCATATCATATAATCTAAAATTTGTTCATAATAATCTTTAATTCTATTCTATTCTATTTTTAAGAGTTTTGGGAGGCTAAACATATTAAACTATGGCCTCTAATTTGGTAATATTAGGGTTAGTAGTGTTGTGTATGGTAATATCACTTGGAGAAAGTGTTTTTCAGCCAACTGCATGGAAGCTTGCTCATGCTACTTTTTATGGCGATGATTCCGCCTCTGAAACCATGGGTATATATTAATTACATAGCTTAAGCTTATATGTCGAGTACTATTATTTACGATAGTTTATCTTAAGATGAATATATATGTTTTAATGTTTAAGCTGGTTATAATTAAGTCATTCCTCGTTTAGATGTATGACAAAATTAATTGTTCTTCTTCTTAGACATTTCCTAAGTCTTGCTTAAGACGGGTCAAAATAAATACAACATTTTTTGTATTTCAATTGGTATGTATTATACATAAACGCAAGAAAAAAAAGAATTATATCATCAAAACTGACACCTAAACGATCGTATGTATGCAGTCAATTAGTCAAATGAGGAGAAGATATATATAATTATCATAGTATTACTATATTTAAATTTTGGATTTTTTCTAACGTGTACCCTTATTGCCCTCGCTTCACCATTGTGATCAATTAATTTACTGAAACATGTTATTACTTTGATCCGATTGGGACTTTATATGTATGTTGTTCTTGAATTATAGGAGGGGCATGTGGATATGCAAATTTATTCAGCAATGGTTATGGAACCAATACAGCAGCACTAAGCACGGTATTATTCAACAATGGTTACGCTTGTGGTCGTTGCTACCAAATCAAGTGTGTTAATTCTAAATGGTGTACTAGTGGTAGTCCTACTATCACCATCACCGCCACCAACCTCTGCCCGCCAAATTGGTACCAGGATACCAACGCTGGCGGGTGGTGCAACCCACCTCGAGAACACTTAGATCTCTCAAAACCCGCTTTCCAAAAGCTTGCCGTTTACACGGCTGGTATTATCCCTATCAACTACCGGAGGTATGTGTACCTCTTTTTCCAATAGCTTGACTTTTTTTAAGTTAAAAAGGTCATAACTCATAACACTCATAAGGCTTACCTACTAGATAATAAGTAAGAAATATAGAAAAAAAATACTCTTATATATAAATGTTTTCTACATTCGTACGAGTATTTATTAAAGGTATAAAACTTATTAAAATACTAGATAATGAATATCGATAACATTTACTCCATACATTGTATAGCTTGTCCATACTCTAAGAGTCTAAGATAGTAAAATGTGGTAATCATTATTGATAAAACTGAGTACAATATATAGGAGACTATCTGGGAGAAAAATCCAAGAATATTCCTATATAATATCTTCTCTAATATTCTCAAATACATACTTTTAATTAACGAGGTATGTGTTTAATAAGTCACAAGTTTAAAACTGTAATTAACATGGATTATTAAAGGACATGGTAAATGAAATAAGACGTGCAAATGACATTTACTACTTTAGACAAGTAATGTAGGGTAGTTTAATTTGTGTGATGCAGAGTACCATGCCAAAGATCAGGAGGCATAAGATTTAGCTTCCAAGGGAACCCATATTGGTTGTTGGTGTACGTAATGAACGTTGGTGGGGCAGGAGACGTATGCCAAATGTGGGTTAAAGGCTCCCAAACTAATTGGATTAGTATGTCACAAAATTGGGGTGCTTCTTACCAAGTTTTCTCTAAATTGGGAGGCCAATCTTTGTGTTTTAAACTCAAATCTTATACCACCGGAGAGATTATTATTGCCAACGATGTTGCCCTGTCTAATTGGCAAGTCGGAAATACTTATCAATCAACCATTAATTTTCGCTAGTTTATTGTTTAATTTAATCTGTTTGTTTTTATGTAAAACGGGTTTCACCATAAGGTATGTGGTAGACTGGTAGTGATTGATACTTAAGGCTTTTATAAGTAGTTCAACGACTTGTTTAAAAGCTTGGCACCAATTATTACTAATGGTACGGTGGATCGGATCACCGAGTTTTTCTACATATTCGTTTAACTTTGATTAAAATATTCTACGTTAAAATGAGTAAAAGTTGAACGAATACTTACGATGGAGGAAATACGTTGTAAGAGTACAATATCATTTTAGTCTTTCTAATTATGAGAGTTTTGCTCCCACTTAATTTAAGTACGTATGATTATATTGGTGGAACTTGTAATGTAACCTTGTACGATTTTAAGGAGTATGTATGATTCAATTGTACTCCTTCATTTGGAACACTGGAACAAGAGACATTTAGTCATACATAGGGGTGCTAGACGCCTAGATCAATAAAAACAACATACTTTATGTACCTTGTAATAATGGCACAGCCCGATACTAAAAGGTGGGCTTCGTGTCGTGTCGGTGAAATGAAAATGGCGGCCCAGATACGTCCCATGGCGTATCTTGCGAGCCTAAGCAATTTTTCTACTTTAGCTTTATTTCTAGTATACTCCCTTTGTGCCAATCAATTATGTACGTTTGTTTTATTTTTCTCACAAATTAAAGTAATAAGCATGTAGCTCTCCAATGATTTTTTTGGAGGACTTCATGCAATATTTGAAAACTAATAAGCATGTAGCTTATATTAAGAGGAGAAATTTTTATGTGTAACTTGGAACATGATAGCTCTAGGAAGCTACGGAGTAATGGAGTATGTGACTAGTTTTATAAAAAAAATTAAAAGTAGAATTTTCATTGGATAAAAGTAATCAAGTGGACCCATACAAGCTACAATATGTTGTAGTCTATAACTGAAGCGATTTATAGTTGAAAAGCAGAGTATCTAAAAAAAATTGATGTAGCAAAACAAGCTACAATGTATTCTAACTTCCATTGGAAATGCTCAGCTATTCTTTAAATATTTCAATTCCAATGATAAGCTACACGCTTGTTACTTTAAAGATATTGCAAACAAGTCTCTAAAAAGAACCATTGAAATAGAAGTATTTTTTCTTCATTTTCATTACGGAGTATTATTTATGAATAGACCTCTTGAAATTTTAGGAAAATATATATAGTAGGATACTACTATCAAAGAATATTTTAGGATGTTATGTTAGAATGTATTCTAAAATAATAATATTCTTTAATAGAGAGCCCTTTAAAACTATTAATGTGAATCGTGAAGTATTCGCTAACTTTCTAAAATCCGATTTAAAATGGATATATTTTTCGCCAATAACATTTAAAGCTTGCCTACTTTGTCATTTTTGTAAATTGGATGTTTTGTTCTTAAGATAATAAAAATTAGTTAAAGGTATTAAAAAGTGTAAATACTGTCATATACATTAATTAAACCTGGAAAACATATCGAGTTGTATCGGGTTCGTGTTTGTGGCACATATAATCGGGTCATAAACCCTTCAACCCAAACCCGGCCTAATTAACTTTCGTGTCATGTTCGTGTCGAACCACTAACATAAATGGGTGATCAACCTTCAACCCTAACCCGTTAATTTTGTGTCGGGTGAGTGTCGTGTTTTCGTGTCATGTCTATATTTGGAAAGTTTAAGTATATTTATGTGATGGAGGATTAAAAAAATAGGATTAATTTAGTATACAGATCATTCGTGTCGGATTCGTGTTTACAGATCTCAACCCAATTAATTCTCGTGTTTAGTTCATGTTGGCCCACTTACCTAAATGGGTCATTAAGCCTCAATCCAACTCCTTAATTTCGTGTCGGATTTTCGTGTCGTGTCACTGTTTACCAGCCCTAACATTAATCCCTTAACCATTTTTATTTGAAGGAGGACTGGTTTTGACTTAGAAAACAAGTATTATGACAAGTATGCTTATATGTATCGAATATTAATATATTAATAAGTCTCTCTTAAGACGGTTATATCTGTCTAAACTGTAAAACAGATCAAATAATACTAACCCAGTGGATTGTATAAGAAGTTTGTCATTGCCTAGGCATTTCGCTTTTTTATCCCATTTAGCTATTTGACCTGTTTTGACGGATATGTTCATCTTAAAAAAAAATATAGTGGGGTAAAATAATAAAGCAAAGAAGTACACAAGACAGAAATTGAAGATATTGAAGAAGTTGTCCTTAGGCTAAAGCCAATCTTTGATTGTTGAGAGTTGAGACCGAACAAATGCCAAAGTGTCAGATAGATCTACAATTTTGTAGATCAAATAAAACTCAAATTTTATGATACGATTCCAGCAAATCAGATCTAAACATTACTTACTCTTATCACCCTTTAATGTTTCTGTACTAATTCATAAATCATAATGTTACCATTTAAAGCAACTTTCAACTCCACTATTACATTAATTTCACTACAATTTTTTTAAGAGTAAGGGATTCATTCACCTAATTTCTATTGGTAGATTTGTTCAACAAATTCATCATGTGCCTACAAACTTACTTATTTTGTAAGTTTACCAAAAAAAAACTTAAGATGATGTCCACCACAAGGCCAATAAAATCATTTTTAACTTATTTTGGGGATAATAAATACTCCCTCCGTCCCGGTTATTTGTTTACCTTTCATTTTGGCACAATTATTAAGAAAATGGTAGGGGACCTCTTGTGGATGTGCTTGGTGAATGACATGTGGACAAACGTCTCATTAGGTGATCAAATTACTCATAGGTTACCATCCAAATATAGAAAGGTAAACAAATGAATGAGACACCCTAAAATGGAAATGGTAAACAACTGACCGGGACGGAGGGAGTATACTATATATGATGATAGTTTTGAGTATTAATTAATCTAGTTGATTTTGACATAAAATTGCTTTTTATTTCAGAATATCATTTGCTAGATTGGTACGTATCTTATTATACTGTCCTTTTAATAGTTAAATTTTGTTGTAAATATGCTATGTGTGGTGAAAAGTGGTTGTTGAGTCATTTACAAATTACAATGAATTCTAGGTGACTTATATGTAAACTTGATAAAATTTATGATTTGTTAACCAGATCTTATCTATACTTGAAGAGACAAAAGTTTATTATAGTACAAAATATGTATCAACCCGATTCGACTAAATTTATAATGTCTTATTAGACAATTTTCCTCCTTAAATACCTTAGTAAATAGTAATAATGCACCCGATTCCAAATATAAAAAACAACCGTACTCTGATAAAAATGGTGCCCAAAATAACATGTGTCAAACCTGTTATATCTCAAAACAAATGATCATAAAATTTAAAAAATAAAATGAAATAAAGGCTAACAATCCAACAACAGAAAGTGACATTTATTAAAAGATAAACAAATTTACTTGCAAAACTTTACGAGAACTAAACTAACAAAATCAACAACAAATACAAAATTGTTTATCTCACTTTCATATCCCAGCGTGCTGACCTTTCAACACATCATCCACTTATCACAAAAAAAAAAAAAAACACCAATACGTTAATCTTTCTCATAAAACGACTTCAATTAAACTTAATGTAAAACTATATTTTATTTACCTAAATAACCTCATAAAAGAAATTGATAATCACCCTTACATAGCTACTGACAAGTTAAGTAAAATAAGAGCAAGTTTTACATTAACAAAAACGTAAAACGGTTTTTACACAAGTATTTTTTTTTGCCAAATAGAGCATCGAAATCGAATTAGAATAAGACAATTCCTAATCATAAATAACTTTCTTTTTGTTTAGGGAAGGCGAGTGAAGTTTTGACGGTGAAAATCCAAATTCCAAATCTACCCTTTTTCCCGCAAAGCAAACTAAACTTTACTTTCCATAAATTAATTTTCCCGGGAAAAATAAAACCTCAGAATTAACAGCCGAACAAACAAACACACAAATTTAATCTCACCTAATAATCCAACCCACATGTTTCTCTTCTTCTTCTTCTTCAATCTTCACCTTATAATTCCTTCTTCTTCTTCTTCTTCTTCTTCTTCTTCTTCTTCAACTACATCTTATTATTATTATTAATCATCCAACTATTTTTATAATTATTGTATATTATTATTATTATTAATCATACAACAACAATCTCTCACTACATACTTTCTCTCTCTTGTTCATCAATGGAGGAAACCTTCACACCTCCATTGATACAACACCAACCATCAAAAATGGCGAAACCCTCTTCTGATACCAATATCAACACTCAATTAATCGAGCGTATGTTGAATTCTAACCAAAACCCATCTCCAAATCGGACTATTTTAAGTGATCGATTCATACCCTTAAGATCATCTTCTCAATTCTCTCTTTTCTCGGTATCCAAAACCCCTTCATCGCAATCTTCGTCTTCTTCGTCCAGTAATAATGCGGTTCGGGAAGACGGGTCGGGTTTGTATAATGCGATGTTGAAGGCTGCGTTATTCGGGTCTGAATCCGGGTCGTTTTATCCGGGTACGCCGGATAAAGGGTCTCAAGTTAATCGGAATATTTTTAGGTATAAAACGGAAACGAGGCGCGCAATGCCGTCGTTAATGCCGTTTGGGAGGGATGATTCGATCGCCGGAGTTAGTTATAGACCGGTTAAGTCGCCGAGGAAGGTGTCACGGTCTCCTTCTAAGGTACTCTCTCCGTCTCAATCAATTGTTATTCTTTGTAAGCGGATTTTTAATCAATGGTAAACAAATGATTGATTCCGTATTTTTTTGTTGTTGTTTGTGTTGAGATTTGAATGGAATTTGATGCTTTGTGTGACAAGGGAACTATGTAGATTATGTTTGTGTGTTTGATGGATGAATATTTTGGTAAAATTGTTAATGAATTGGTGGATTTATATGAAATTTTGGTGCTTTGTGTGAGTAGGGAACAATGTAGATTGTGTAACTTATGTTTTTTATGTTGAGATTTTGTAAGTATGTGTGATAGTTGAAAATGTGGGGGACTATGATTGATAACAAAGGTTTTGGCTTTTTTAGATGTTGGTTAGGATTTAGGACTAATGTTGTGGTGTGAGGCTGAAGGTTGGAATTTTGGATGAGGAGATTAAGGGTGTGGATTGATGTTGGTCTACTTATTGGGAGGTTGGTGTTTGAAGGTCGGGGCAATTCATGTGCGAAGTAGTGTTTTATGTTGATGAATGGGTCGCATGTTGTGTCGAAAGATCCCACGTTGAAAAAACTAAAGGAGTGTGGACTGAGATATAAGTGAGGTACCCCGTTTATATTTCTAAGCCATCTTCTAGTATCACAGCCAAGGTTAGTGTCCTAGGCTTACGATTGTGTGATCATTGAATGAATTTGAATCATGATGGAGAGAAGCAATCCATGAATCAGAAGGTTTGCCAAGAACTCTCGTTGTTATTGAGGAATGAAGATTGTCATGACTATCTAGAGTTGCCTTTTGTTTGGAATTTGGATAGGGGAGTTGGGAGGGAGGAATGATTTGGATTTTGGAGGGAGACAATTTTCATTGGTAGGATAGCAAAATGGGGTGGAGGAATTTTAGGAGAAGGGAAAATGGATCCCCTTCATTTTAAAATAAAGATTTGGAGGGAAAACAAACTCCCTTTATCCCCCCTTCTTTTTAAACCACGCCATGTGGATTGATCAAGTTGTGGATAGTTGGTGCTCGGGTTGGTTAGAGTTCGCATCTTTGTGTAAAGTCAATTGTTAGATTGAACAGGTGGGATTTGTTTGTAAGATGATGGCTTGGACTATTAAGCGGTAGAAGGGACAAAAGTTTGAATCTTTTGAGCGAGGAACTTGAGGGGTTGGCTTGGACTTGTGTCGTTTATTGCGCGCTTGGTGCTTTAAGGATAAATTTTTTTTAAGCCTGATGCTCAAGAATTGGTTTAGGTTCTATGCTTATCACTGGTTTGACGAAAGTTTGAACCTTTAATTCAAATTTTGGTGCTGAACTTAAGGGAAAGTTTTTTCACTGGATTGATGATTTCCTTGGAACTGTTTAGGCTACTCTTGTTGAATTGTTTAGAAGTTTCTGTTATAGGTCTGAGCGCTTTTGTGGTCAATTGGGTCTATGTTCCAGCAATGGATATATTCTGTAATTTTAGATGATGGAACGGACCGGGTCTTTCTTCATTTTCTGGCGTAAAAAGGATTTTCATTGATCTGTAAATCAATATAACTTAGCTGTGGTATCAGGAAGTAATCAGTTTTGTTTATTGTTTATATGTTTGATGTTAGGGTCGAGAAATTTTGGAGGCAGGGGAAATTTCTGTGTAAAACTGCATTTGTTGTAGATTTCTGTGCTTTGCTGAGTAGAGTATTAACTCTGCTTCTTCATGATTATATTATTGTGTTTTTAATGCTTATATTTTCAATTTTAAAGGAAGTGGTTATGGTGTTGACTTTGTTCTTGTTGCTAGGTATTGGATGCGCCAGCATTGCAAGACGATTTTTATCTTAACTTGGTTGATTGGTCTTCAAACGATGTTCTTGCTGTTGGATTGGGCAACTGTGTTTACTTGTGGAATGCTACTAGTAGTAAGGTAAATTTACAAATTTCATTGCTTGGATGACTTCGGACAACTTTTGTTTGTAAGCTGACATAGAAGTATAGAACGGTCAGCTAGAGAAGGATTCTATGTTTTACTCCCTCCATCCCATTTCTGTTGTCTTATCTGAATAAAGACATATTCAACATTTAGTGATAAAACATCGTATTATCCCAAGTTAAAGATTATGTGTATGGAAGTATCACATACCCTTGTCATTATGTTACTTCACCAGGGATAATATAAGAAATTTACTTGTCTATTTTAATAGATATTGAAGGGCTGTTTTATAGTATTACTGCCATTTCTTTGTTTTTAAAGGCAACACCATTCTTCTTTGGTTGTTTGTCTATTCTCGCAAGGCTGTCATGTCTATATATGCTCGTTCTTGAACATCAATGTTAACGTGTACACTTTACTGCCTTGACTAAGATTATACCTATTTGCAGGTCACTAAATTATGTGACTTGGGACTTGATGATAGTGTTTGCTCGGTAGGATGGGCTCAACGTGGGACGCATCTGGCGATTGGGACCAATGAAGGCAAAGTCCAGGTACCGTGTGTTTATTTGAACTGTATTGCTTTGAGACTTGGGATAATAGTATAGAGTACTTAAAAATATTCAGATTAAATTAAATTAAAATGAAATTATTTTCTTCGTCCAGATTTGGGATGCCTCTCGTTGCAAAAATATTCGGACAATGGAGGGCCATCGAATGCGTGTGGGTGCTTTGGCATGGAGTTCATCCACATTGTCATCTGGTAGCAGAGATAAGAGCATATTACAAAGAGATATTCGTGTGCAGGATGATTTTGTCAGTAAACTGACTGGACACAAATCTGAGGTTCGACTCGTATGCTTGCAATGGCCTTCATTCTTGTTTTTGGCTTTCTCCTGTACTTAAGAGAGGCAGTTTTTTGGTTTTGTGCTCAACAATGTTCAATTAAATGAATATGATTAACCTTTTAATCTGATTCAGGTTTGTGGTCTGAAGTGGTCATACGATAACAGGGAGCTTGCATCAGGCGGAAATGACAATAGGGTGAGTCTTCAAAGTTTCATATTTTCTCAAAATTATTTCTTGCTGGTAATAAACTCATAGGCGTAAATTCTGACATTGTTTGTAACCACTTTTTTCATCTCAGCTTTTTGTTTGGAACCAACATAAGACTCAGCCTGTGCTGAAGTACTCTGAGCATACCGCAGCAGTTAAAGCAATTGCCTGGTCACCCCATCTCAATGGGCTTCTTGCATCTGGTGGTGGTACTGCTGATCGATGCATCCGTTTTTGGAACACAAGCACTGATTCCCAGCTTGGATGTGTGGACACCGGTAGTCAGGTTAGCTACATGGATCTTCTTTTTCCTTCTAGTCAGGATAAATCGTGTTTATATGTCTGATTGTCTGACCTTGCATGATGTTATAATTGCAGGTTTGTAATCTTGTCTGGTCTAAAAATGTGAATGAACTCGTAAGCACCCATGGATACTCTCAAAACCAAATAGTCGTGTGGAAATATCCTAGCATGTCAAAGGTAAAGTATTTAGCCTGATACACATTTCTTTTTTTTTCTTTTTTTATACATACAAGGAAACGAAACAATGTTGATCCTATAGAGTTTATCTTATTTTTGGGTGAGGAATGTAAAATCCTCTGGTAAACCAGTTCACCGTAAAAGACGGGATCACAAATGCACTAATTTGGCCATAAAATTGACTACTTTGTTGGTCTTGCGAATTCTTGTCAGTAACCCTTTTACGTACTTGTCTTGCAGTTGGCAACTCTAACTGGACATTCATACCGAGTACTTTACCTAGCTATTTCACCAGACGGCCAGGTGATTACATTCAATTTTCCATTTTTTCTGCTTCCTGTAGGATGATTCTTTTGCCGTCTGCTATTAATTTTATTGGTGATTTGATAGTCCTTGGACTTTCTTTAATTTGTTATTGATCATGTCATTTGGTATATCTCATTATTTAGACCATCGTA
The DNA here is from genome assembly GCA_022085475.1 of Heliosperma pusillum. NCBI lineage: Eukaryota > Viridiplantae > Streptophyta > Magnoliopsida > Caryophyllales > Caryophyllaceae > Heliosperma > Heliosperma pusillum. The sequence continues at coordinate 61,753 of JAIUZE010003097.1, read as the reverse complement.
ACTGGAGCAGGAGATGAAACTCTCAGATTCTGGAGTGTCTTCCCTTCTTCCAAGTCTCAGGTTTGTAAACTTCACCATCCCTTCTTTCGCATATGCTAGTAGAGCCGGTTCACATTACTTTTAAAACAAAAATTGTAGACGAGTTTTAATTATTGCATGGGAAAATAGGGTTTCGTCTTATGCGTTTTTTAGCAAGACTGTCTCTTCAGAGACTAGCTGCCCTTCGTTTGGTCATGGACTTCAGTGATTGTATGATAGTGTATGGTACTCTGACTCGACATGACACGAGTATAACATTCCACTAATCCTACGCTTAATTCAAATCTGCAAACATGAATTTTTTGCCCTGCATACTCCAAAAGTCCCACTTTTGATGTGTCGGAGACTTGTAACCATCTGCTCACAATCATCATTGTGTTCTTCATGCAGAACGCGGGAAATGAACCTAAATTTAAGTCTCTTGGAAGAGCGCAAATTCGATAACCTTGGTACTTTCCGCAATGACAACTCCCACAAGTAAAAGGAAGAGAACGACACGGAGTGATATTTACTTACATAGTACTGTAGTTAATTGTATAGATATATTGGGAGTTAAAGTTAGTTAACTCCTTTTTAGTTATTTTAGTTATGTTCCACTTTTTTCTTTTTTCCTTTTTCTTTTTCTTTTTCTTTTTTTGAGTGGAAGGGTTAAACCTCCATTGTTTGTAGAGAAAGGGAGGGTATGATAACAATTGTTCTCTTTAAGGCCTCCTTATAGAAAAATAGTATAGAACTGGATAAAATGAGAAGTTAAGAAATCCGTTTACAAATTTCTTGTGTAAGGCCGTTTTATATAAGAATTTGTAGTATGATAATGTATTAGGGGTTAATTATCAATTGATTATCTATACACGAGGAATGCCATGTTAGGAATTGTTTGACTTTTTGTAAATAAAATCAGTTTAATTGAATTGTGTCATGAGTCATGACCAAGTGTATACTTCCTTGTTTATTTTGGGTTCAATGATTCCAAGGAAGTACGTTTGGCAGGTATGGACATAAGCCACGTTGCTATATTAAGAAGACGACTTGTTTATGATAGTGCAATCTCCTTCTCCCTAAAGGGCTAAAACTCTATAGATAAGGCCCTCTTCAAGTTTTTTGGAGGATATATTGGGGGACTATTATCGAAACAACAATTTCAATTAAATCAAGGCTATGTTTGGTAAATGACGTACTCTGATAGCATGTTGGACGGAATTTATTGTTTTTGAATACTCTTATAACATATTTAATTATTTCTATATGAAACCGTCGCATATGCGACGAGTTAAGTGTAACCACTTTTTGATAAATAGTAACCATTTATTAATAAACAGTAACCATCTTTTATGACTTGAAAATGACATTTATTATTAAGGTAGTCACTATTTAACAAAAAGTTGTCACATTTTGCAAAAAAAGTGGGGAATGAGCCCGTCGCATAAGAGAGTTACTATTACCACACATTTTCTTAAATTTGTTAAATTAATTTGCTAGTCAAACCTACTATTAAGATTTGCTAACCGTATTTTGCTAACGTTATTTGCTATTGTAAATCTGCAAATGGAGTAGATTTACTTAAATATCGATTTGGCCATTGTTTAGATAACGAAAAAGGAAAATGAAGAAGGAAACGAAGAGGATTTCGGCTCAAAAGCTCGGTGTCTCACATGAATTTAGAAAATTGACCCTTTTTGTGACATCGAGGTTTGAAAATGTTCATCCCTGTATAAAAGCTATATTCTTGGAGAAGATCTACTCTAAAGCTTAGTAATGTATGTCACTAGGATAAACATTTGTAAATGTTAACTTTTTTTTTTTAAGAAAGCATAATACTTAAAAAAGATAGATTTACTTGATTTAGGGATTTCTCCTTGGATTAATTTAATTTTGTTCCTTTCAATTGGTATAATTTAAAAAAAAAATGAAATATAAATAAATAGGAGTAAATGCATGTACAAAAGTCCATTCTAACAAAATGGGATAAAAAATGACACTTAATCAACAATCACCATCTCCTACAATTTTATCAATCACTTTAAACTAATACAAGTACTAATTTGCTACTACCTTTTACTTTACCTACCATAATGTTCTTACTTTACAACTTTAATTTTTATGTACAACTTTGCATAGTAACATCAATGAAATTACCCATCCATCACAACACAGTAAAAAAAAATCCACCTTAAAGTTGTTCTAAGCCTTGAACAGAGGCATTTTCAGGGGCTTGTTGTGTTTGTAATGAGTGAATCCAAGGAATAGAAGTGGTGGGTGGAAAGCAACACACACAAGCTTCCTTACAAGGCGCTTCTAGTGTTGTCGCCTTTTCTTCGCTTTCTCCATTTCCTTCAATCTCGGAATTTTCATCGAATGTGGTGGGGGCTGCTGCGTCTCTCAGCGGACCCCAGCACTGAACCTTGTTGAATTCGGGTATGTTTGAATGGAAGTATACCCAAACTGAGGCCTCTTGCAGTTCCGGGTGTTGGTTGAACAAATTTACGTCACCATGTACAAATGCCTTCAGTACCTGTCCATTTATTAGCTTGGAAGTTAAACTTATCTTTCTTTCGGATGTATGTAGACGGAGTATCTATCATCATCACAAGTATTAGTCAATTAGTATTACCAAACTTTGTTCAGTATTTGACGCAATCAAGCTAACTTACAAATACACTTGTTTGAAAAGCCTGGCTAACTTATACAGCGAGGCTGTTTTAAAAAATCTATCGACAATTTTTGACAGCAACCACAATCAAGTATTCAAGTTAGTCCACTTTTTAAGGAGTATTTGCCCAGTCCGACCAATGATCACCTCATTATAACATTGCGATATATATTCAGGTAAAAAAAGATAGCTAGCCAGACAATCGGGAAAATAATACCAAATGGTGATTTCAGACTGTCTGCATAAATACTATGCTCAGTGGTGGAGCCAAGAAGGGGCAACCAGATACGATCGTCGATCACCCCCGCTGAACAATGAAAATTTTAAAGTTTCAGTTGAAATTTTCGGTTTATTTTTTCCGTCCTATTTTTCTGTATTATAATAGTAGTTCACCGCCGGAGTTTCTCTCCCCTTCTAACGTCAAATTTTGGCTCCGTCACTTAGTGGGCTTGTAGCTTTTCATCAAATCAGAACTAGCTAAATGAATCCATTAATTTGGGTCCAGTAGTGCAAGCAAGTAGCGAAGGAATAGGCATGTGAAAAATATGTTATTCTCATGATGACCTACTAAGATGTTTATGTCGGTCTTTTTGTAGGGTAAAATAAGTTGTAAGGACAATGATAATACAAGGTGTGGGCAGGGGTTGTCCAGCTATTCCTGATCGCAAAAATAAGCACGATTTTTTTTCTGAAGTTTCTGAAAAAAAAATGATTTTTCTGAAGTTTCTTTATTGCATTATTATTAATGTCGAAAATTTTCTACTTGTATTTGTATTTTCACCAGCCAAACATTACGTTGAATCTTAAAACCGGCAAATGCTCAATGGAAATGCTGATTCTGGCTGGTTTTAAAACCAAGTCATCAACCGAGTTACTCCCTCCTATTGAAAAGATTCTCTACGTTTCATTAAAATATTCCTTTCAGAATAATAAAAACGTAAAAGTATGTTGAATGGGAGGGAGTATTAGCTAGTTGACATCCGTGTATAGTTATTTCTCTTAAACGAGAACATAACCAAATACACTTGTTTGAAAAGCCTAGCTAACTTATACAGCGAGGCTGCTAGAAAAATCCATCGACAATTTTTGACAGCAACCACAAGTTAGTCCACTTTTTAAGGAGCATTAGTCCAACAAAATCCATGATCACCTCATTATAACATCGCAGTTATATATTCCGGACAATACGGAATACCAAATGGTGTTTCTAAGCCCGTCTGCATATATACTGCGCTTGTAGGCTTGTAGCTACCCATCTAACCCGCGCGAACAAACTAAAAGAACCAATTATTTTGGGTTGAACAGTGCAAGCAAGTAACGAAAAAATAGCACAAATAGGCATGTGAATGATTTGTTATTCTCAGGACCTACCACGATGTTTATGTCGGTCTTTTTGTAGTGTAAACGAAGTCGTAAGGACATTATTAGGCAAGGTGTGAGCAGAGGGGTTGTCCAGCTATTCCTGAACGCAAAAATAAGCACGATTTTTTTTTCTTTATTGCATTGAAGAGATTCTTTACGTTTCATTAAAATACTAATTGCAAAAGAATAAGAAACGTAAAAGTCTCTTGAATGGGAGGGAGTAAAAGAGTATTAGCTAGCTGACATCCGCATATAGTTATTTCTCTTAAACGACAACCTAACCAACTCGAAATTTTGAAACTAGATCATCATATTACTGCTAAATTAAAGATGACTTGTATATGTAAATTTCCGGGGAAAAGTAAAAAAGATGAAATGAAAAGAGAGAATTACCACAGGAAGCTCCTTGCAAAAGATGTAGTAACGAAGCCTGGCAAACAAATCTAAGAGAAAATGTCCACCACTTATGTGACAGTGTACGTGGAGTGACATCTTCCCTTTAACTTTCTTCCATTCTGCCACCACTTCATCTCTTTGCAATTTGTTGTACCACCCTTGCAACTGCATTTTACCATACCGTTACTACATCGTCTTTCTTAGTACTGAAAGAACGTCTTAGTCGAGTGATTAAGATAGAACTATCCTTGACAATAGATTTTGTAGCTTATTTCACACCAAAAGAAAAGATACACCGTCTTCCTAGGTATCTCAACACTAGATCCGACAAAACTGACCAGACCCAAGTCGTGTATTAAAAACACGAATATGATCTAGAGGGTGAACCACTAGAGTTGTGCTTGTAATCAGTGGCGGATTTAGGAGGGAGCTAGTAAGGGGGATCACCCTGCTGACCAAGGAAAAATTATTCCATTACTTGTTTGCCCCTGCTGACATTAATGTCGGCCCCCTAATCGTAAGTCCTAGCTCCGCCGCCACTTTAGTTCTTCAAAAACATATAAATTTTTAACATAGTTGATATACGCTTACATGGTACACCAATATACTTAAAAAAAGGGCATAGAAAAAAATAGCTTATGTCAACTAGTTTAGCTGGTAAAGTCGGTAATCATAAGCTGAGTTTGAATTCTGTCAACATTAAAAACGCCCACGTGGCTCCCTTTATACCGAAAAAATATCGAAAAAAGAAAAATATACCTGAGAATTGTTAATGGTTTGAGAGATAGCTAAAGTAATCTTAGAAGTAACATCACTATGAGTAAGAGTATAAGTTCTTGGCAACTTTGCAGGGTGTTTCTCTTCGTCCACTCCCAAGAACAATACCTTGAGCTTTGATGATTCAAATATTGCTGGCCCAAATAATCTCATCTTCTGTTCCACACAAAAAAAAAAGAACACAAATTAAATAAACTCACTAGGAGTGTTTTTTCTGTTCAATTTGATTGTATACGGGTTTTAAAATCCTCCTGGCATATTATAAAAAAAACGTAACGTATATAATTAAATGAAACGGGCGAAATATGTAATAGTTCTTACAGGAGAAAAGGAGTGGGTTTTCTTAGGGGATGATGATCTACTAAATCTTGGAAATGAAAGGTTTGATTGGAGCAACATGGGAGCATTCAAAGTACCCATTTCTCCCAAATTCTTGGGTGATTTTTAAATAATAAGAATATAAATTAATTAATTTAAAAAATAAATGAGGCAATTATCAAAGAGTTAGATAAAAGTATGATTGGAATATAAAGAGTAGTAGTAGTAGTTAGTTAGACTTTGGTATATTGGGTTGCTTGAATTAGTAAGGTTGGCATATAAAAAAAAAGGGAGATTGCGTGTCAAGTGATTATAGTTGAAGGCTTTTAAGTAAAGAAAAATAAAGAAGTTGAAGAAGAAGTTGGAAATTGCTTGAAGATTGAGGCTACTTATTGATAGTGATATCTACTGTCTATGTATTTTACACGCTCTACTTTCCTATGCAATAATAATAATATAATGTGGAGTGTGTTGTATTGCCCATATTTTGGCTTAATGTGCTGGTTTTTAGGTAATCATATTTTGCAATTTGGATGGACACTTCTTGTTTCGGACGGACCATTTTGATCTGAAACAATAAGACGAGATTTTGTATTCATTTTACAGTTAGATGTAATCAATATTGAAAACAAGTTGATAAAAGTAGTGGTTACATTTTATCAAAAAGTGGCAACATAATTCCGTCTTATTTTTCAGACGGAAATAGTCCGTCTGAAATAAGAATTTGCGTCCGACCATTTATCTGGTTTTTAGGTAATCCTTTGCATTTTATTGGACGGTGTTAGATCTCATGAAGTGTAGAGTTGAGATATGACATCATTCCCAAGCAAGAGTCAAGTTAATTGGGCCACCATCCATTTTTACTCTTAATCATACTATATTTATCTTTTGATTTTTTAATATTGTACCCAATAAAAGGTGGACACATGTAAGGTAAATGAACATGTCAATTGCCCCAACAAAGGTCACAAATTGACCTCTTCAAGGGCAAGGTCACACTAAATTTTTTCTTAATCCTTGATTATCATGCCCCAACAAGGTCAGGACTTCCCTCATAACTTTGCTCGGGGATGGTCTAATGAGGCGATTGAAATTGGGCGAATTCTAAAATAATACGGTGCCTTTCTAAAAAAAATCATTCATTTACTGCTATTGATATAAGAGTGATTTTTATATAAATGGATCGTCTGATAGTGTGAGACCGTCTCAGACAATAATTATCGTTGAAATTGTGGGGGTTTCTTATTAATAGAATAATAGTCAACCAAATTTTAGGTGAAACTAAAAAAGAAAAAAACATTGTCGTTGGTTATAGGAGAGTATGAAAACATGGTACATTTGATATACCTAAGAAATTTTCTGATAAGAGTTTATCAGACTTCATATCAAGTGAATTCGAAAAATGTAATTAAAAACAAAATTGGTAGAAGTTGAATTATTTGTTTGATTAATCAATATTCCAAATATAGAGCAAAGATCACGAAACGGTTTTTATATTGATACATTAGACTCGACAACTACGAAGGGAAGGTAGCTGCACGATCCCTGCCATAACATTATTCTAAGTCTTTATTTGAGGGGGGAAATCCTATCCATTTTATTTTACATTTATATTCTTAATTTCACTCATTAACCTTTTATCCTCAAGTAAATTTACAACACCTCAATCGGGTTCGAAACTAGTCCAGACCATTGAAAGTTGATGGACCTCCATTACTTACTAACCATTTCATTCTCGAAAAATGGATGTTCATTACCTTTTCTCAAGTAAATTAACCTTTTTCACTCTAAAAAATTGCATGTCTGTCATCTTTTCTAAGAAACGAAGATAATCCTTATTTGAGCACCGTGTAAACGAAGATAATCCCAGGGCCTCATATTCATTGAGTTTTAGACTTTTAGTCTGCCGGAATCACAACAGAATGTTACAGCAAATACTAAAATGTCAAGTTCGTAGTTCGTACCCAATTAATTGATCTTTCTGAAGAAGACGCTTAAGCAAGTGATAATAGTTGATACGTATAATTCAACAATTTGTTGCGTTATGCAGAAATGCATTTAAATCAACCAAGAAAAAAGATTTTCTGCACATTTTAATAAAGGCTGATAATATGAGCTTAACATTACATACATCAATCAATAATCACATTACTTTTATCAACCTAAAACCCCTGCACAAAGTTTATAAATTTAAATCATTATTTTTTGGGAAAAAGTGTTTTTTTTCTATTATCTCTCTCCGTTAACAAGCACCATCACTAAATGTTGAGATGAAAAAATGATGAGAAGAGGGTGAAAAGAGGCATCACAATTCACTGATGATGAGCTGGTTGACTGCTGGCTCCTGTTCTTGGGGTATTCAACAAAGGCTGAAGTGCTTTCACAACAATACTCATGTTCGGCCGGAAATCTGATTCATACTGGACACATAATGCAGCAACTGCTGCCATCTGTAATTCCCGAAATTGGAAACGCAAGGAAAAACATATATGGTTAGATTAACCTTATGTCTTGCATAGTTGAATGAGAACTCTTAACATGTGAGACCACCGAAATCTTGATGTTTTGCTGGCTTGATTCTATGGTTAATCCATTGGCTTGATATGTAACACCGTCTCATTTAAGTTTTTGTTTCAGAATAGTTCCTCAAGACTCATCACAAATACTCAAAGCATATGAGTTAGTGTGTTAATGGTATATCAGTGGCGTTTATAGTTATATGGTTTGGTGTCTCACTACATTAACACGAGACCGTCTTAAAAGAAACTAATGGCAGACTTATTGTTGTTCTGAGGAACAGAAAAAAAAAAGTGAAGGAAATGTACCTTGGCAACAGCCTTGGGAGGATATTCTCCATTCAACCTTGGATCAACACACTGCTTCACTTTGTCTTCACTAAGCTTAGGGGTAGCCTACCATCAGTCAAATTTAGAGGTGGTAAGCTTCAATGACATTGAGTTATTTCACATAGGCAAAAAAAGTTGAGCACGGGTAATGAACAAGAAAAGTACCCAAGTAACAAGACTCTGCTGGCCACGCGGCAAAGTATGATCTACGGGTTTTCGACCAGTGAGTAACTCAAGCAAGACAACGCCAAAACTGTATACATCACTCTTAGCATTTAGCTGCCCGGTCATTGCATACCTGCCAACCACAACAAGAAAGTAATGTCTCTTAAATCTTGACTACGGTTCTTTTTGCACTCTGGCAGCATGGAGAGTCTTAAAAACCATGGAATACAGAGAGTATTAGATATGCCCCCAAATGGTAACATTCCTCTACTCTCCAAGCGGTTCCAGAAGTCTTAACAAGGTGACCTAAACTGACGGAAAATAGAATCCATGCAATGATGCTGCACTCATAGAGCTGCCTTCTACACTTCAAACATAATCGCAGCCAACTAACAATTTATTTTTACACTTATGAACCCTTACTCTGGTGCATGATAGCCAAAAGTTCCAAGAACTCTAGTAGAATGAAGTCGGGCTGCCATATCGGGAGCTTGATTGGACAAATCAAAATCACCGATCTTCGCTACGTCATCGTCGAACAGCAGTACGTTACTAGACTTGATATCACGATGAAAAATGTGAGGATCAGCCTTCTCGTGCAAATACTCGAGCCCTCTAGCAGCGCCTACTGCAATTTTGACGCGCTGAGCCCATGACAATACAGGCCCCGGCTGTGCTCCCTTCACACCCTTTCTACCTATGAAACAATGCAAAAGATCACTTGTAATTTATGAGGAGTACAAATATTGTTTTACTTCCATTTCTGAATGCAAATTGACTCTGACAAATGTATTACTAAGGGCACAACTTACCATGAAGGACATCATGGATAGACCCTTTCGGTGCAAACTCATAAGCAAGAACACGTGAGTTGCCATCAACACAGTAACCAAGTAGTTCAACAAAGTTCTCATGTTTTAGCCTAGAAACCATTGAAACCTGGAGAACAGAACATAAAAGATTAGACAACTGTTCTATCTGAAATATTCAGTAAATATCGCAGGTCTTTGATCTAATGGCAGTAGAACCTGAGCTAGAAATTCATCATCTGGTTGCTTGCTTGCATCCAGTTTCTTAATAGCTGCTTCACGTCCATTTTTTAGCGTCCCATAGTAAACTCTTCCATAAGAGCCCTCTCCTATTAAAGCACTCGGCCCATAATTCTCCGTTACATCCCTCAGTTCGTCCGCAGAAATTGCAGGGACAGCTATAGGCTGGATCTTTACCGGGGGTTTGCTAGTTGCATTTTCAACCAAGCGATAACCATCTTTTCCTATATCATGATTTAAGAACACCCGAACATGATTTATAAGCCGTTCCAAAAAAGGTATGCAGTAAAAATATGAGCCACGCCAAAGAAGACTTTCAACTAGTTGATTCAAACATGCTGTCTATTTTTGTTATGCATAACATGATACAGATGTGCGGGCCTTAGAAGCACCTTCAACTCTTAAAGATATTACTCCGTAGAACATAAAGAATTCCTTTGCGTTTACCATGATAGAACTTTCACAAAAATGATCATAGAACTTAAATCACATTCAGCAGAATAGAACTTCCATAAAAATGATAATAGATCTTAAATAAATCCCCTTGCATTTAGCATGATATAACTTCCACCATAAAAGTAGTTAGAGAATCAATTCCTGAACCCGCTATCACCCAAATAAGACCTTTGTCTGTTTGCCAAGTCGAACGATGTACAATTGCTTCAAAGTAAATACATAGAATTTCGTTCTACCCCCACACAAACAAAAAAAAAAGGCTAAAAAGAAGTATACATCTTTTTCCAAGCAATGACAAACGAGCACTAAGCAACTTAATAAAGAATTGACTCATACAGAGTATTAAACTAGAGGAAGCATAAGCCGTCACAAAATACAAAGCATGTACACACGAGCAGTGAGTACTGAGTACCTGCTGGTTTCGGGGGCATGTAGCCACCTCCGTTCTCTGCAGGTCTACGGGTAGCTCCTCCTCCAAAACAGCCAAAGCAGCTCATGTTCTCTCTCTTTCACCTAATAAAGCATCAAAAATTAAAAATTAAAAAAAACTGCCTAAGGGGAAAATTCTTTACTTTCAAACCAAGTAAAGAGGATATTGAACACATGTTGTGGCGAAAAACCAAAAAACTTTTCCAAACAGCAATATGTATCCATTTTAAACATTTTTTTCATTAAAGAATCGCGGAGTTGAGTTAGACACTATATATTGGCAAATAAGGAGAATAACCGTTCGAGAACAGAGACGAAAAGAGGCGCCCCATAAACTCAGTGTACTTAAGGTCCAACACCTCATGCATAGAATTCACTGAATTGAAAAGCACTAATTCGGATTCTTAGTTCGCAAATATCATTCTTCACCTGACCAACACACATATTTAGGAGCCATGCAAAAATTGATAGAGAACAAGGGCCAAATGGAATCATCAGTTCACAAACATTATTCATAAGCCAACCGAAAAAACTAAATTTAGGAGTCCAGCGAAATTAAATTGTGAACTTTTTTTCCGAGGGGCTGAAATACAAAGCTGTCAATCCTGATCTCCCGAGAGCACTCAAACTAGTCCAAGACTCTGATATTGAGGCCACTTAATGACATACATTAATATTCCGTAACAGAAGATGATATAAATCAGAATTAACTCCTGTATTGCCAAATATGGAATTCAAAGTCTCGGTGACCGACTACATTAATCAGTCTAGTTGCCTATTAGCAGAACTGAGTACAGATCTACTTTCTCATCTTTATATTGCCAATCTGCCAGTCGATAGGAACAAACCACATCATCATGAGAGCTACAACATGGCTCGAAAGCTCAAAGAAGCATCAACAGGCTATAAACCATGTCCGGGCAACCACTCGATCGATGTGAGAGTCATCGGAGACAACATCATCAATACAAAATCTCTCTCGTCGTCATCTACTATAGAATTTAATGGCAACATCATGACAAATGTGATGGCAGTAACGAGGTGCACTAAAGTGTCAAGTTACGAAGGATCTTCATTAAAATTACACGAGCGAGCCTGATTTCCAACGAAGGAGAAATGAAGACCCTTTCCCCCAAACTCACGGAAAAAAATACAGGATCATTATTACGATTAACAAAAAGCATTCCAATATCATATGCGATAGATAACTGATTCTGACAAACGATATTCTTCTTTGAGGTATAGCGCCTTCCAGTAAACTTTAAGCTCCACTGTTTTCAAAGGATAAATTCCACCTGAACAAACATATATCGATGTTCCCTCTCCCATATTAACCTCTTCATGAACTCACCATGTTCCTCCGTTTCACAAATCAAAATATCGGGTATGAAATCATATCCTATAAGGTAATAAATCACAACAGCTGACTGAACCAGATAGTAATACAACCCAAGAGCGAAATCCATCAGAGGTATTTAGATTCCGCTCAACAATAACAGCATTACCAGGTGCCTCAAGAACTCCCCAAATGACGAGATCAGAGGAGTCACATGTACCCGGTCTCAAGGTTGTAAGACCCTAAATGAAAATTGTATAAAAGAGTATGGCATCGATCAAACCAAAACCCAACACGACAAATACCGGCAACCGAAGAGACTTTGATATTCTAATTAATTTTCACCACAGGTGCATCCCGCCAACACTATAGAATCCATTTAACAGGTATGAAAAAAAAGACATCAAAATAACTACATTCCTATGGCAGTAGCGATACAGGCAAATGTATCAAACTCCATCCTTCAAGCAACAAAAGCGAGATGATTTGGAAAGTTAATACAGAAAACATACTAACTGCGGAGTAATAAATATAACATGAAACGAAATCCACTAACTAAAATCAAGTAAAAAAGAACACACCTCTTGTCTGAAACAAAGTCAGTCCAATTCAAAATACAGAAGGAACAAAAAAATCTTCAAATGACGGCGAAAATGGCACAAAATAAATGAATAATCCAGAGAATATGCCAACGAAAGCAAAATTACTTGACAAAAAAAAGAAGACTTGTTCATTGACTCAATTTAATATTCATTCAAACTTATACGATAATATAACTTAATCAAAACCAACACTTTCGCATTAAATATATCAAGTTCAACGCAACAAACCGAACAATTCATGCATGTGGTAGGTTTCATCTACAATCATCAAAATTAACAAAAACTCGTACTATAGAATAGTGGTAGGTTTCATCTCCAATCATCAAAATAATCATCAAAATTAACAAAAACTCGAACTATAGTCTATAGAATAGTGCAACTTAATCATCAACTTTTCCGCATTAAATTAATCGAATACTCCGTACAATGCAACAAAAAGAACAACCTTGAGGTTTCATCTTCAATCGTCATCACAATTAACAAAAACTCAAACTATAAAATAGTGTAACTTAATCACCAGCATTTCCGCATTAAATTAATCGAATACAATGCAACAAAAAGAACAATTATTAGGTTTCATCTTCAAACATCAAAATTAACAAAAACTCGAACTATAGAATAGTACTCAATAAAACAAACAAAATCAACTTTTCCGCATTACATTAAACAAAAACAATTCATAAACGTCTTAGGTTTCATCTTCAATCATCAAAATAACAAAAAATCAGACTATAGTATAATACGTACTATACTACGGAGTATAACTTAATAAAAAAATCAACATTTCCACGTTAAATTAGTCTAAAACAACAAAACAAACAGATGTATTAGGTTTCAACTTCAAACATCAAATTAACAAAAAGAATTATAGAACAACTTAATCAAAATGAATATTTTCACATTGAATTAATCTAATTTAACTAAAATCAGTATTTTCGCGTTACGTAAATCGAATTCAACGCAACAAAAACACAACAATTCATGCATGTGTTAGGTTTCATCTTCAATCATCAAAATAACAAAAATAATCAAACTATAGTATTGTACGTATAATTTAGTTAAAAACCATATTTCCACAATAAATTAGTCCAAACAATAAAACTAACAGATGTAGTAGGTTTCATCTTCAATCATCAAATTAACAAAATGAGTTATACAACAACTTAATTAAAATGAACATTTTCGCATTGAATTAATCGAATTTAACTAAAATCATTATTTTCGCGTTACATTAATCGAATTCAACGCAACTAAAAAAACAACAATTCATGCATGTGTTAGGTTTTATTTTCAATAATAAAAATTAACAACAAAAAATTGTATAAAAAACAAAAAACAGAGTAGAAAGAGAAATGAAAAGACCTAAAGAAGAAGAAGAAGAGTGAGAAGAAGAATACGGCGGAGACCCCGCCGTGTAGCGTCGGAGGAGGGTGGTGTTGACGGTGGAGAGAAAAAAATCCGGCGAAAATAGGGAGAAATGAAAGTTAGTAAATGTCGGAAGAAGAAAAGGAAGTTGTCTGTTTCCTGTGGTTTAGCGTATCATTCGCTGTTTATTTTTTTGCCTATTTTGGTCAACGCGTTTGTACACTATTTCTATCATTTTTTTTTCCTTGTTAAGATAATGTTTGACTTGAACGGTCAATTTCTCCATGTGAAATTAATGACTGTGGTCTGTGGCCTTTGTATACCAAAAAAATTATAAGAGCCTGGTAGAGTTGTTGATTATCGTTTATGACCGCCTTGTTTATGGGCAAGTGCAACACACTACATTCAGAATGTACTGCTTTAAACGAGCTGATTTGTCTTATTGTTACAAACGGATCAAATTCTCTTATAAAAAAAAATAAGTGGGTTGATCCTCTCACTTACCCTATTTATCTTTTCGTGAGAGGATTTGACTCATCTAGATCTGGATCAATAAGACAGATCGTCCCGGTTTAAACAAGAATTTGTATTCCGACATAGACCTAAACCATTGACACTTTCGTCATCTTTCTTCTACTATGATTAAATACCAAAGAGGCTGGAGAACGTAACTAAACTAAATGATATCATATTTCATTTTGTAAGTTTATGGTAAGTTGTATGTAATATTGTAGCCCTATGCATGCTATAAATTTACAAAGAAATTGGCATATATTATTTATAAAACGGTTATGAATTAGTTGTATCGACTATGAGAATCTGTAATTATTTGGGTTGTTCGAAATGCTCACACAAAAGAGTTACTCATTACTAATTAATATCAAATGCTAATTTCAATTTCTTATGGTAAGTTTTCATTAATACAATTAATAACATACGTCTCGATCTCATTTAAACGTGTTATAGACAGATTTATTGCTTGTTTAAGACAACCGTCTATCTCCAACAATAAATGTGTGTTTTCAAAAACTTATGAAAGTGTGAATGTTTGACATGAACCTAGACCGACAAACAGGTCAATCGAGCCGGATTTGTAACACCCCCACTTACCCACGAGCCTTTAGCAAGTCCTTCCCAAATAAGAAGGGATGTTACCATTATCTCGGTTTTCCGAGACAGTACATATCACATTGTCAATCTCAAAATATTTTAAGTACTTTATTAATCAAAATATGAAAGTAATAATACTTTAATGGAAATACAAATCAATCCGGCAAGTGACAATAATACATTCTTATAACTCTGGCTATTCAAGACTCGATAGGTGATTCACAGCCATGCACGTACACACGTCCCAAGCAAAAGCATCATCAAACAAATCTGTTAATCAACTACTCACCATTCGCTAGAAATATTGAATGGCTCACGTCAGATTTGAAGGGAAAAAAACCTTTCAAGAGTCAGTCAAGCATGCATATACAATCAATATCAATCAGTATCATAATACAATAATCATACAACCGGTGCCATCAACAAGCACACCGTAAACCACAAGTCACGGTGTCATAAACAAGTACACCGACGTCGACAATAGATCGACACAATGGGCCATACAACAACATGTCACCTCAAAACCCATGTCATATCCACGTGCACGCCTTCTCCATGGCGGGATCCATGAGGAGCGACCCATAGATAGAGTCATGGAGCCGGTCTCCCGCAACTGCTTCTTATAAACAACCGCCTCCAAACACTATATCAACATCACCACCCAAACTCTTTGGTAACACATATCACAATCATATCACAATAGAAGATCAATCAATCATATATATACAAGTAACTACGTAGGAAAACCCTGCCTTTTTAGCAATCCAAGCATAAGAATCAACGACAATAGCAATCCAAGTAAAACAATGCAATCACCATTCGCAATCTTTCGCACCCATTACCTATAAGATACAATTACATATATAATTACTATAAATCCTCTAATACCCATATAATCACAATCTCCCATTATCAAATCTAGCACTAACAATTCTACCCATAACCCAAAATCCTAGGACAATTATCTAATAGACAAGTACTGGAAATGAGACTTACCTACAGGTAGAAGGAATGAAAGAACAAAGCCTAGAATGATTTACAACGAAAATGCCCAAGAGATTGACAATGAGGAAAGAAGCTAGGTTTTGAGAGAAATAAGATTAGGGTTAGAGCTAATGTTTAATAATGTCTTAAACTACTTGAGAAAATGATTAATTCTAATCTCGCTCATAAATATAAACCAATTCTAAATGATAGATAAACCGTCAAAACGCGACTCTGCACTGGATCCACTTGGTCGAGTACCCAACCCACTCCACCGGGAGGCCCTACTCGGCCAAGGGCCATAACTACTCGTCTGAGTGGCACAAAACAGACTTCCCTGATACAACATACTACCACTCTCACTTTGTCCAACCCCACTCAGCCGAGTAAGCCCACTCGACCAGCCCTAAATAAAATATGGGTGCAATTCAGATTCAGGATATTCGGGTGGTTTGCAAAAATTCGAGCCGGTTCGGGTCTTTTCGGTTGGGTCAAGATGCAATAATAAACATTCGGGTCGGGTCAATTCGAATTTCGAGTTTCGAGTCATATTTCGGATTCTCAATTTGGTTGTGGGTCAACTCAGGTTGTATCAATTTTGTCGGATCTAGTGATGAGCCTATGTTGGATCAATTCTAAAGTGAGAACTTGAGTTTCTCAAATACTTGTTTAATGTTCTCTGTTATAATATATTTGGGTATCATTATTCCATATACGTATTTTACTCTTTCATATACATCTTTTCTAGATTTACTCCTCTTATTTTTTAAATATATATTTCTTCCTTTCAATTTACTACATCGTCATATACAACTTTTCAATACTAAACTAGGTTTAATGTCCGTGAAATTCACGGGGTGCGTTGAGTTTGTAATGTTGTTGTCTTCCGTATTGGATTTATTGTTATGTTATGTACTATTTTTTTATACTAGTTGTTGTATGGCGCGCTTCGCGCGCCATACCCCAAGATATTTATATCAGCTTGTGCAACCATATCTAAAGAAGCGTTTAAAACGTAATTTTGGGGTCAAAATCATTCAAAAGCTGCACGAAATAATTTTATAACGTGACTTTGTCCCAGTATACATTTTTTATATTATTAACTTCTTATGTTGTTTGCCTAATATTTTATTTTAACTTGATCACGCTTGCAACAATAAAATAGTTTGAAGTTACAATTATTTTTCTAAATTTTTTTTGTTGAAATATAAGAATTTTATTGAATAAAGAATTACACCTAAGATATGAAAAAACTAACCAAAACAATGACATGAAAGTAAGAACTCCTAATGCAACTCTGCTATGCTTGTGCCAATTGATGCTACTACTGCTACTAAAAATTTACAAAATCAGTCTCATTTGTATAGCTTCTCAATCCACCTCTTTACCTCTTACACTCAACTCATTCACGAAATCTTGTCTCTTCTCGTTCTATTTCAGTTTCACTTCAGTACTGAACAGTTCAAGCTCTTACACTTATTTCCTTCATAAAATCTTGTCCCTTCTCATTCCATATTAGTTTTAGAAAGTCCAGTAACTGAACTCTTTGAGCCACCACACAAGGTCTGTCCAAGTGTGTATTCGTTCATGCACTGGTTTCTCTAAAACCAAATCTAGTAAATGCTTGCATTAATCAGGGTTCTAATCACATTAATCACCTACAAATCCATATACTTCAGCTGGCTTTGGGCCACGTTGACCAGATAGACCAATTTCAGAAGCCTAGTCTTCAACATCCAGGAATGAACCAGTATCTCTTCTTTTCCCGGACAGACTGAAAATTCTTCTTGGGCTATTGACAGGGGACAGATCGGCCATGTAGACTCATTTGAGGCACTACCTATTAAGCCATACAAGTTGAACTCTCGTCGATATCAGGAGCGTCCATGGTCTTTATGAACACATATAATTAAAACCCTGCAAGTCATGTGACTAACCATATAAAATCAATTCAGTTTTCAGGCAGATTCACACTACAATATTTCCATCCAATATGAATACTAAATTACCTTTAGCCAATATATAAAAGAAAGGAAGACCTACCTTTTACCAATTAGCGTAAAGTTTAGATTTGTTTATAGCTTGGAGTACTACACATTCCAAAAAGACACTGACCCATATAGTGATTGAGTTTAACAGAGCACTTATGCCTATAGGTGAAAACATATCCATTCATCTACATGGTAAAATTTAGAAGTAAACAATTCAGAACTAATTTCAAATGAGTAATCACAAAGGCTATATTTTTTTGTGGAAATAAATGGGAAGTCAAAAGTTGATGAAGGCCATCATAACTTCATAAGTAATAACATTACTCCACTCTCTCAAAGGCTCTTGCTATGGCGACATAATGGGGGTTAGATAATTAGATGTATGCAACCTTACATAAAAGAAAAGACGTGATATATAAGATGAGCACCAAAAGGTACACATTTTGGAATATTAGGCTTATCAGCTATGCCCTTTTTATTCAGAGAGATGAAGAACTAATAATGCCTAAGCTCTGAAATCGGTGTTCACAATAATCTGGGAAATGGGCAGAGAAAAGATTAATACGAAGTACATACTTAATGAAATGAAATCAGCATTTCAGAAGAAATTGCATCAAACAAAATTTAAAGAAAGCTACACGAGTTTCTGCCTAGTCAATTTCAAACTTTCAAGAGAAGTAGACAAATTCACATAGGACATGCAGGATAATAATGACACCAAAGCACTCCTAATCGACGACGCAGAGGTTAGTTGTTTTGTTGTGCAACGAGACTTGCGTTTTTGCAGCCAACTGCTATGACGTACAACATATTAGGCAATGACAAGGAGCTGGATAATGACTCAGTTTTTAAAAAACACTACTTTTAAATTCCAATGAGTGACAAAGATTCATTCATCTCTTCTTTGCTCATTTAGTAAATGGGCAAAGAAGAGATTAATGAATACAACATAAATGAAATGCAAACAATATTTCAGAAGAACCCTTTATAAAAAAAATAAGAAAGCTCCAACAGTTTCTTCTACCCACTCAATTCCAAACTTTCCAGAGATGTAAACAAAAGTCACATAGGACATATTGTATCATAATGACACTTGAAAAACACTCCTATTCAATGATAATATTGGGTATTACCACAAGTTAAACAACTTTTGTGCTAAATTGCTGAATAGCGGTCATTTTTAAGGATTACTACGCACATGGTTAAACAATCTACTTCCTCTTGTTAAAAGGAACCATGATCATACAATCTCACCATGAATTCATTTGCTTTCTTCAACCTAGCTTGATGAATTGATGATTTTCAAACTACACAGTAAAGTAGTAAACTACGAAGGATGAAACCCTCTTTCCTCTTGCTAATTTCATTTCCTAACTTGTCGTAGCTTTTTTTATACTTCCAGATGCTTTTCCGAAGCCAATTTAAATTTTTCCGAAATATTTTTTCCACTTAAATCAATCAACCATCCATAAACATACACGCTACCCTCATTTATTAACTCCATAAACACCCTCGCTGGAAATGGAAGAACATCAGCATTGCTATAACTAAATAGCCAATGTTTTCACAATGTTAGAGTACTATTACATGACACATTTAAATTCAGAATGTTACTCTGAACTGCTCCCAAGCACCCCAAACAACCCAAGGCAAGCAACGTAACCCATTCCATCCAAGAACTTTCAAAATGTTACCGAGAAAAGCAAAAGTAGACCAAACTTAACCTTTGTTGCGAACACATTAAAGGGCCCTGCACCAGACCCCATGACCTGTGAATACTGAGTTGTTGCATCTCCACAACCATCAGACCAACATCGCAAGCAATTCTGACAGTATCATAAGGGTGAATCACGCCTATCAAACTTAGGTTCCCTTGCACATTCTATTTCTAACTCAATTTCTTTGGTTCAGTCAAATGATTCTAAGGCTAACCTGTAAATTGAAGAAATTAATAGTACGAAGCCTTGTCTGGAACCTAAATGGCCGGGGATCCTCAAAATGAGATTTAAATCACTAAGAAACCAAGCCACCGGAGAAAGAACATGACGAACTCCAGTCACTTAGTCATTTCCTTAGAGCATCATAAGAATCACTCTCTCCCACCTCATACAATGACATCATAACGTAAACTCTAATTTAAGTGATTGTCATTATCAATTTCAGACACAGAAAGAAACTAATAAAATTAGGAAATAACTCAGTGAAAAAGGGAACCTAATTGTAGATTGAAAGCAAAATCGAATCCAATCAAGGAAAAAGGGGAAGAGTAATCAGGAAAAAAGGGGGAAAAAGTCTAACTTGAATTGGAGTAGGAATATAATTAATAAGCTGGTAGGATTATTTTTTCATGACTTGTGTAGCCTCACTATTTCATGGAAAATGAAGGTTAAGATGAACATTGTACCTCTGTCACAGCAGTTATTCCCAAGTTCCCAACAATGGCCACTTTTAACTCCCTGCAAAATCCACACAAAGACACATTAATATACTATTTACTCCACAATAACGAGTAAATAACTTAGGAGATTAAGATAAAATACAGATAAATTGTTACTTTCAAAGAAAAAACGAGGACCGTAAAGAGAATTTCCTATCATTTAAGCTTTGCTGGTGAAAAGGAGTATACCACAAATAAACTCTTGTTTTGTTTCAGTTACAAATAGTTCACCAAGCACTACTTAAAACTGTTGAAAGTACAACTAACCTTACTTTACTTACCATGTTTTGCTCCTTTCTTAAAGTTCAGCACTCTGAGAGGAATGGCCCTTCCAACACCAAATTGTCTTGTATTATCACACCCTTATATTCCGTAGTGAAAAAATCGGTGTGCTCTTGAGTGAACTGAAAATAAAAAGTGTTGTTTTAGTATTTCATTTTCTTGCATCAAGCCTTGTCGCTCACAGATGGAGTGATAGTTTAATATATATGTCGATGTCGAAACTTGTCTGCTCAGAAACTGTCGTATTAGTTTGACCTAGCTTAGCTAAGATGCTTTTGCCTGGTCCAAAACTCATATACGCACAGAAATCAGATTAGAAACTAAGTATTTATTGGTGATCTCCAAAGTAGAGATAAAAAATAAATCAAAGCAACATTTTTTTCCTACCGGTTACCTTTAATCATGAAATAGCTTTGAGCCTAAAACAATCTATGTCATGAAAGCTGTGAACATTTACATCCATTTTTCACCCATCATACAAGCTGAGAATTTGCCTAGAAAAGAATCACACAAGAACGTTTAGTTAACAAAAAAACAAGGACATCGTGTAAATCCACCATTGGAATGAATCAAGAGCCAATTAACATTATGAACAAATCAACATTAATTTTACCAGAAAAAGGTATGAATTGACTAAAAACTTGAATATACACTCTTTTCATAACATATCATCCAACACCAGAAAAAGCCCCAACTTAAGAAATCGGAAATAACCCAATTTTCTCAAGCACAATAAAAATTAGTTAAGAATAACATGATTTAAAAGCATATTAAAAGAAATTAAGACAAAATAAGACAAAAGATCAGAGATTTGGGACTAAAACACATCTTGTCAATCGAAAGATATAATCTTTTTGCCTATTATATCTGACCACCCAACAACAATGACAATAACAACTACTATAAGAAACCAAATTATTTGAGATCAAATAGGCAAATTCGAGATTAAAAATCATACCTTTAAAAACGGGGAAGGGGACATAGAATCTCAATTAGGTGAACCCCTTTGTAGTTTTCTTAAGTTCACCATCTTCTCCACCATTTTCTGCTAAGAGACATAACAAATACTCTGTCATTGAAAAACTCTAAACAGGTAAACAACTATTACGTAGCTTAATTCCCGTAACAAGGATTAGCTGGTAAGTAGCTTGATTGGCAAAACAAGGGAACTCTCTATGGACGGGAAAAGAGTGGTCAGTCTGAACGATTGCAATAAATGTCAAATTAAGTAACTGTAGATAAATCACTATCGCCAAGCAGTCCAATTACTAAGTTTGCCTATGTGGCCAATTGGCTCTCCAATGACACTCATAATACGACCAAAGGTAGCTCTTTGCACTGGAATCTATCCACATACACACAATTATGAACAAAAACCACATGGAGAAAATACAAATAAAACAATCATGATCACTAAAACACTATAACTTTAAATCCATACAATAGCTAAAACAATAAATCAACAGAAACTATCATTTTTTCAACAATCTTTCAAAAAGCTTAGAACTTAACCCTTTGTTTAAAGAATTGAACTTTACCCTTTTTTCCACAAGATGTTTCGTGAATACTCTCAGGCCCTTTCTTCTATCAATCAAAGAAGATAAGGAAAGAGGATAATAAGAGATAAAGAAATTAAAGAAGTAAAGAACATATGCATATTGATGAATGATGAGAAGGGGCGGAACAGGAAATAACTGAAGAGAGAGCAGGAATTACAACCAAATATGAAACTTAGGTTTTTGCATCAACCAAAAAAACCGTATACGAACTCAAACTCAATAAACTATGGTTTATAAGATTGTAACTAAAACCCAGCATACAAAAAATCAAAAAACTGAGATAATAGGGAGAAAATAACAGACAGTATGAAGAAACACGAATATCACTCAAATTATGGATTAATCGAAATGAACTACAACAGAATTCATGAGTGAGCTAACACATAAGCAGGTAATCAAACAAAGAAAAAGAAACATAAAGATTATAATCAAATTATTAGGAAGAACCCTAAAAAAATATGTAAGTATGAAAAGGGAAAGTAGATGTGAGTGTTCTCTAATTTACCTGATTAGTTCCCTTATGGCGTCATAATCTTCTTAGCAACGGTTCGTTTATTACCTTAAAACTTAGTTCTCTCCCATTACAAACCAGGGATAGGGGAGAGTGACAGAGAGGGGAAATGAGGAGAGGTATTAGGGTAATTGGAGAGAGTCAGAGAGAGAGAGAGGGGTCTTGTGACTTTGTGAGCAAAGTTGTGAAATAAGGGTTGGACTTCAAACGATGCGTTTAGAGACGGGAAATACCAAAGTTGTGCGTTTTGCACTGTTCATATGAACAGTAAAATAGCTAAGCCACTTTTATGTTAACTAGTTGTTGCGTCGCGCCCGCGCCCTATCGGGCGCGACACCCCAAATTCGCTAAATACCATCTGGTAACTTAATTCGGTCTATGAAGTAAATAATTATCTCGAGTAAACATACTTAATAGAATGCATTCTAAAATTTAGCCGTGCGTCAAAAATAAGGCGTCAATGTAAAATACTTATGTCATAATATTTGCAAAACGCAAAACATCATTAAAACGGGAGTGTCACTAAGAGAAACGTTTGAAGAACAAGTTGCGGGACAAGGTCGTGTCAACATAGCATTTATTAAACCATTGGCGAAATTTCTTGGTAACGATGTTTAATGCTAACTAATTATAAAATAATTGTTGGAAAATAGCTGGCGAAATGATGACAGTGCCTCTCTACCTCATTTTCTTTCCCTTAGTCTCTTCTCGACCTTCATCCTTTCTCGTTCCCTTTATACACATTCTGATCCTTCCTCCTCTCCTCTTACTACTTGTCCCCCTTCCCTTGGCCCGTCCTCCTTCTCTTCCCCTGATTGTTCTCCCATACTACCCTTGAGCTCGTTCTCTTATTTCCGTATCTTTTTTCTCTTTCACGATGCCACCTCTTCTTTTTTGTCATCCTCCTTGTTCCCTTTCCTATTCCTCCTCCACTTCTATTTCTCCGTCTCCTCGCCTCCTCTTGTAGCTCCTCTATCATTTCCCCTACGATTTTTTTAATGCTTCCAAGAAAGTACATCGTAATTTTGATTTTCTCTATCAACTGATATATTATTAAACGAAAGTCTGATAGGTTTAAGAAATAACATCGTGTCCACAACCACCTCACTTCCCCCATTTTATCCTCCCTATGTTCACCCACGTGACCCTCCTTATATCGTTTACCCTTCCTCTTCCAATGCCCCTTCTCTATGCCCCCGACCTCTTCTTCCATTTTCTCTCATCCTCTGACCGCGCGCCAAGGCGCGCGGTCTTCCAATCCCCTACGATGCCTTTAAAATAGTAAAAATTCCTAGCTCCGATCAAGCCCAAGTGGCCACTACACTTTCTGTTAAGCTCATATCAAACCTAGGGGGACTAATACATTTTTTATCTGGAGGAACATATAGATACATGATATTGACGAACTAATCAAGCGTCGGGAATATTCAATCATATGTAAAAAGTACTTGTTAAGTTCCTAGCAAATAATTGTCACCCATACAAGCATTTCTCCAGCACACATCGTTTAGCCATGTCCAAGGCGTAGCATTTGTTAACTCCGCTACCCTAAAATATTGTCGATGTATCAAGGAGAAAACCACGAACTCAAACTAAGTATATTTTTCATCAATAACTAACAGAAGTCACGCCATCCACGTTTACACTCTTTGAGATTTTCAATGACCGATAAAGAGCCTCTTTATCACTACCTTCGTCAAACCTGTCAATCATGCCTCTTAGAGCCCTCCAAAAATTGCAAATCCTCAGCGATCACTGGTGCCAAAACTTTCGATGCTTGGACATCGAATTCCCCACTCAATATCCCCAGCTCTAGCCAAGTTTTTTTGAAAGTAAATTTTTGCCAAGCATTGTAGATGTCTCAAATCTGGACGCATTCTATTATTTCACCATAGTCCACTCATTCTTTTCCCTTTCTGAAAGAAAATAGAGTATTAAGTTCGTAATAAGTAAGTCAAAGGAATGCCTAATATTTCTGAAAGAAGACTCTAAGCATAAACGTCTTTGTAATACACATGGCTAGACGTCAACGACAACCCTAAATTAATCATCTCTGTATGGAAACCCCACATTTATAAGAGTTCTTCTTCAACCCTAAAATAAAAGGCCACCTATCATCCCAACCCGCATCTGGTTACAAATTCTAATTAATTAATTACTTAATCACATCAGTTCTTAAATCACTAAATTAAGTGACTAACAAAATACAAAAAAATTAATCTCTTAAGATCAGCGACTAATTATACATAGGTCATGCCAAATTTAGATAAACTCTCCTTACCCCCCTTTCTCTTCCTCTCATCCTTTCCCTACGATGAAGTCTCCCTTTAAATTTGTTTAAAACAGTTCATTTGGGAATAGTCAGTGCTACTACGCTAATAGATGCTTTGATTTAATCTTGGAAATTTTACAAGATATCATGAAAAATTCATAAAAATCCTACTTTAAATCATGTCGGGTGTTTCAGCCATCTACTCCCTCCTATTGCCCTTTCTAGTTTCCCTTTCTTCTTCTCCCACCTTCCCAACACTTCTCATGATTCAAAAATCTTGTAAGATATCTAAGCGTTAAACCGTTTATGTTTTAGGAACAACACCATATAGTCTGCACCTGATAGAATCTGGGTTATCTTGCGTGAATAGAAAAAGTCGAACAAGCCTATTCAAATGTTTGTGGAAATTTGTCTATAAAAATAGTAAGCTTTAATTATAAGTCCAATACTAACAAAGCCTAATCAATTCAAAGAGTTCCTGCTTAGATTAAGATATTTTAGCGGTAATTTGATTTAAATGAAGAGCTCTTACCATAGCCACGATGCTCTGGTAAAACAATATCGGTTCGAAACTTCTTATGTAAAATCTGTATTGGAAAGAAGATGAAATCAATTGATTGAACTTATTGAAAGAATCAATATAAAAGTAGAATCCGTAAACATTCTTACTGATGTGAGGTTTTTTTGAGCATATTAGGTATGATGTATATGCAACTACTCATGTAACCGCGGTAAAACACATACATGGTGGCTTGAACTTACCAGACGCATATTAAATTACATAAGTTAGCTTCACTGGTCCACCGCTTCACATCGGGTATTCTAAAAAGGGGGAAAACGGAACACCTTATAGAAGCAAGCTTTATCATAGAAAGTATAGTCACAAGCACAATGAATTGAATCAATCATATATAAAGTCATCTCGATAAATTGAAGATAAAGCTCTTTAAATCAAACTTATCATCAATTTTGTTTTAGAGACGTAAATACATACTCAGTCTTGTTCCTGGTTTTACTAAGTCGAATACTACATTGGGGTTTTCAACATTTTCACTCTCCTTTCTTCACTGTTCTCCTTCTCCTCCTTCCCTTTCCTTTTCCTCCTTTCCTTTATCCTAGCCAGGATCAAACACGCAAACCAAGAATGTAGTAGATGAGAATAACAGGAGTTCCCTAAATAACTCAATCAAAACATGCAACATCACAATGAATCACATTTCATTTCACAATTCATAGCCAAACATCAACCCAAATCAGACCATAAATAGATTATAAAGTTCAAGATCAGTAAGCAGGGGTAATTCATAAGGTGTTTTGGGTACAAATAACAACCGAACAACTGAGAATTCGACATGATTTTCTTTAAGGTAATTCACCCTGATCATTTCTCGAAAGGAAGGCTATACAATATTTGTTTTATCTTGTAAACCCGTGTGCAGTGCAACCCTTGACACTTATACATACCTACGGAGGCCTAAACTTAGACATATACCCATTTCAGATACTTATTTACGACATCTCTCGTTCTCCCTCACTCTCAATGTGAACAAAATCAAGCACATACTACCTCTCCCACCCTCCAATTCCCACCTTCCTGCATCTCTCTGAATTTGAACAAATAATCTAGACGAAATTAAATATGTAGAAACTCTCTCTTCCTCCCTCTATCCCTCATCCTCCTACGTCTCTCACAACAGAAACTGATGCTCCCTTTGTTCAACCCTCCCTATTTCAACCCAAAAAAAAAACAGGGACTATATCCCCATCTTTCCCTTACTTCATTGCCCTTCCTTTTTCCTCCACCCTCCATTTTTCTACTTTCTCCCCAACTACGCTCATATATCCATGCTCCCCAATTCACTCGCTCTTAACAAAAGCAATCATATGGGCTCTCCCTTCCTCCCACTCTCCACCCCTCTTTGTCCCCCATCTCAATATGAACATAATCGAGCAAAGACTTCATCTACATCCCTTCAACCCCCTTCCCCGTCCCTCCATTCCTCTCAATAAGAATTAAATGAGGCACGAAGACACAATCTCTCCCTTTATCTATCCCTCTTTTTCCCTCACCCATCCATTTGAACAAAATCAAGCATGTGCTACTTCTCCACCCCTCCCCCCTTCCTACCCTCGACGAAATAAAGCAAGAGACTATCTCTCGTTAGCTCAATTCCGTCTGCACTTGTCTCTCTCCAACCCTTCCTCTCATCCAACTCCAACTATCTATTCCTTACCTTTTCCTCTCTATCTTAACACACGAAGGACTTACATACGCTCTCCCTCTTTTCCTCGCCATTACAATTACAATTACACAATAGCCTCTAAAAAGCAGCCTGTGGCTTTTTAAATAAATGAACATCTTAGAATTTTGGGTTACCTTAACATGAGCTTGCACTTATAACCCAATTACTCATTTAGCTAAATATGAATCGCCCCCTTCCATTAGAAAGGTATTCCAAAAAAAAGGCTGGATTCTGTGACATTTCCAACCTACTCTCCATCACAAACCATCCTCGATCAACAAGACCCCGCAAGCAGTGGCTTACGTAATCTACTCATCTCCTTATTAATATTCATACTTTATTATCCCAAAATAAGCCATATTTATTCAGAAAACCCTTTGTAGCAATTTAACTAATCAATACGTAGCCCAAATGATGATCCCAAAAAACAACCACCACCAAAACACAGTAAACTATGAGGTTCAAATATAAAAATACGTGAATGGTAAGGGGGAAATAGTTTTGCACTCGTCTGCAATCTCTATAAAATAAATTCCTAGAAGCGATTAAGACGTATAAAATCATACATAGCATTAACTTAAAACCTCTATCGTATAAAACTACTCCCTACAACTTCACTGGTAGTTGCTTTAAAAAGGCCTGAAATTCTACTGCGTGGGTACATCCAAGCACGTACGCACGACCATTTGCGCACCCTTACCCCATACCTCCCACATTACAATTGAACAATAATCTCTAGAATGTATCCTGCCATTTCTTAAATGGAAAATAAAACCCAGGAGTTTTTGGACTTTTTGTTACCTTTGTCAGATTGAACAATGAGCCAATACTCGAGTACCAAAAAACCAATCGCCCCCTTCCACGACAATTTAATTCAAGTCTCCATTACAGGCCAACCTCAATTCAGTTCTCCATCACAAACTGAAGGTCTTCTAGAGAATCTTATGGCTTTACATCATGCTTGTAACATCGTTTAACATCATGCTTGTAATTCAAGGACACTTCAACTATTCCTTTGAATCATTTCTTCTATTCATATGTGAATATCATGCTTGTAACAAACACCATATCGACAACTACTTTTGGGGCATCTAGAGTATGACTTTTAAACAAAGAAATATGCAAGGAGAGTTTCAGAGACTTACAACATGTAGTACATCTTACATCCCTCTTTCTAATAGTTATGTATAACCTGTATTAGTGCATAGAACTCAATTACTTAAAGTAACAAATACAAACTTCCTTAACATACACAGGCAACACATCACCTACTACCAAAATTCGTTTACAGAAAACTCAATCGAGGTTTTATTTTCACCTTATTAAGACGCTCTCCCTCCCCACCCTAAATGAAAACAAAATGATGCCCGAACGATCTCCCTCCTTTCCAAGTTGCACCTTTCCCTTTCCATTTCCAGCCCTCATTTCCTCTCAATCTGAACAAAACCAAGTATAAACTATCTTTAACTACCTCCCTCCATCCCTCTCCCTCCAATCCCCTTCTGTATCCCTTCCCTTCTAATCTCCCTCCCCCTGTTTCAAGCTAAACAAAACCAAGAAAAGATTATTTCTCCATTCCCTCTCCAGCTTTTTCTCCTTCTTCAGTATTGGGCATGCCTTAAGCTCACTCCCCCTCTCTCTCTCTCTCTAAAAAAACAAGTATGGGCTCTCCCTTCCTCACCCCCTATCTCCTCCTTTCCTGTTTCCTCGAAACCTCCCTTGTATGGGCTCTTTGGAAAATGATATGGCACGGATACCTGGATTCTAAACAGGTAATAACTGAGCATTCTATAATGATGGGTGGATATGCAGTTCGTCTTATAAATCAAAAATCAATGACGAAATACGGGTACACTACACATGCAAAGCCCTCATTCCTTCCATCACACCCTCTCTCCAGCTCACTCCTTCTCAACATGATCAAAATCAAGCAGAAACTTCATTTAACTCTCTCCATTCCCCCTCTCAATCGCTCTCCCTATTTCACTACCTTCCTCCCTCTCAATCTGAACACATTCAAGCACAATAAAGCAGAAAGTCTATATCCCTCCCTTCATTCCCCCTCCTCATCCCTCCTTCCATTCCATTTCCCTTAATGTCTCCAAACTCTCCCCTACCCTCTTTTGTTTATCCCTCCCCCTCCATCTGTATCAACTTGAACAATATCAATCAAGTACAGACACTCTCCTTTTGTTCTCACACCCTCTACTCCTCTCCGTCTCACAACTTCTATCTCAATCCAGCAAAAATAAAGCCAAGACCCCCGCGCTCTCTCTCTCTCTCTCATCAAATCCAAACATCGCCGATTTATCCCCCACTCCATTCCCTCTCCCTTCTTTTCTCCCCCTCCCTTACCTCACATCCTAGGGATCATCCACACCTTAATAGGGCAACAAAATAACTTGAACATCATCATAACAAGAAGGCAACAAAAACATCTCTAATTACAAATTCTTCATAATTTCAGCCCTTCCTAAATCCAATCATTCATAACAATCCTCTTAAATAGATGGCATCAGAACCTCTACCTGTATTCGCTGCTATATTTGGAAGACATCTAGGGCACGACTTTGAAACAAATAAATATAAAAGGGGAATTGCAAAGACTTACAACACATTATAGACGACTTGTATCCTTCTCTCAATTGGTACCATTTTAAACCTGCATTGGTACATAAAACTCAATTACGTAAGAGTAACAAAATAAACTCATTACTCAACATACACAACACCTACCAACAGTAGGCGTAAAGAAAACCCACGTACACCACGCAAGTTAAATAATGACGCTCTCTCTTCTTTCCTACCAACCTCCTCCCATTTCCTATTCCCTCCCCATCTCTCCAGACAACACCAAGCTCATACGCTATTTCTACCTTGGAACGTCCGCCCCTCTGACCATCTTCGACTCCCTCACTCTTTCTCAATATGAGGAAGTCCAAGCATAAACTATTGGTCGATCCCTCCCGCTCCCCTAACCCCGATCTAAACAAAACCAAGTAGAGAGTATCCCTTCCTGCATTTATTCCGTATCCTTCACGCCTCCCTTTATCTTCATATCTCCCCTTCCCTCCTCCCTCTCCCTCTCCCTCCACATTTCTCAACCATAACAAAACCAAGCACATACGCTTTCTCTACCTTCCTTGCACCCACCATCAGCCCTCCCCCTCTCACACCTTTCCTCTCCAATTTGACAAATTTTAGCAGAGACTACATCACCTTCCAGGTCTCTTCCCCCTCCCTCTCAATCCCAGTCTAACCACTCTATTTCGTCTCTTTCCCCTATCCCCAAACAATGTTGATTTATCTCTCTCAATATATAAAAATCTAGCTCAAATGTTCAAATACAACACATTTACAAAAACGCAACACTATATTATTTAAGCATTGTATTAGTATTTTGAAATTAGCTGACGCACGTCAAAAGACAACCAATAATGTCCTAAAAAATTATAAAATAAAAAACGTTAGTTTCACAAACACGAAAGTTAAAATTAGTGTTGAAATACAATATTCTACGGACAAAAGAATACAACATTTTCCCACCAATACATCTACAACAATTTTTTTGTATTGTAATAACACAACCAAAAAGCGAACAAAGAAAAAGACCAAAACTTTCAATATACAGTAACAAACAATTCAAACAATAACAATCAAAGAACCAGAAGACCCATTTAAAAAACAAAAGCATATAATAAACAACCGTTGAGATAAAGTCTAACAATAACTATATCTTGTTACTTTCAAAAGCAAAAATAAATCCAGAAATTGTTGTTACGTTGCCATTAGATTGAAGTAGTACGCATATTACCCAATGACTTGGGCATGCATCAAGCGCACTCTTCCGATTTCTGCAATCCACCTTTTATTTATTATTATTACATTACATATCATCTTATTATTACTCGATTCCATCCATTTGGGTTCAAATACTAACATCAACAATAAACAAGTGAAACAACAAAATGATTAATTTACTTAGATGGAGGAATACCTTGAGAGATCAGTGTAGGTTGCAGTGAGCGTTGATATATTTTCTCATCAACAGGAGAGCTTTTACCATGAACTTGTGTGGACAAGGTCATTCGTCTGATTCGTGTGGACACAAAGCCATGAAGAAATGAGTAATATACCCTCTCCATACTATTCATAAGCAACAGTAACTCAAAAAACAGGTCAAATCAAAATCTTAATTAATCTAACGAAATCAATTTCAAATCAATACCTGTGCTTTGGTTGCGATGCTGTGATTGTCACCCTTCAAAATGTGCGCCGATGGAAAGAGCCTTCAACCCATCAACCCTATAAAATAAGAAATATGGATGAATTTATGGAGGAGATGGAAGATGAATGTGTTTATAGAGGTAAAATAAGATAAGAAATACCTGTGCTGGATGTGTTTAGAGGTAAAGAGGGAATGGGTAGGAGGAGATCAGAATTTGGTGAAGGTGAAATGAGTGATGGAGAGGGAAATAGGGAGAATGGAGGTAAGAGAACAGGGAAATAGACGATGACAAGGAGGAGCCATTTTGGTTCAACAAAAAGAAGAAGATATGCTAGCCTTGGTTACAACACTATTCCCAAGCAATGGTTTCCAAACTTCATACATTTTAAAAAGTTAAAAGATTAAAGATATAAGAGATGCTTATTTACGTTAATAGTTTGAAAATCTTTCTGTTGGAGTAGTTGCCCTTTTAGGCTACTTCGTCTTATGCGTTGGTTGGGTCCGCTTCCGTACCATGTCTATTTCCACTGTGCCTATGAATAAAAGCCATATATGAAATTTCTCACCAAAAGTGGTTCAATTCACTGCAATAGCAAGCTCTAGAAATTTTAGTCCAACCAAAAGTACTTAGTAGACTCCAAGCTTTGTCAAATTCATCACACTGAGAGTAGGGTACAAAAACAAACCACAAAACCATTGATTAAATCATTGTACTTATATTGAACAACGGTTGGTCTTGCTTCAGACGGATCATTTTGATCTGAAGTAATAAGACGGGATTTTGTAACCAATTTACAGTTAGATGTAACCACTATTGAAAACAAGTTAATATAAGTTGTGGTTACATTTTATAAAAAAGTGTCAACATAATTCCGTCTTATTTTTCAGACGGAAATAGTCCGTCTAAAATAAGAATTTGCGATTGAACAATTTTTTTTTGAAAACTAAACTATGAAGTATTTTATATAAGTGGAATGAAAAATGTCTATCAAGGATCAAGGATAGCTACAATAAAAACTTCAATAATAATTTCCAATGAGATAAGCTAGTAAATTTAGTGGTTCATTCATTGTTACTTAGCGGTAAATTTTGTGGTTATGTAGTTGGCAGTTGGCACCACAATTTCGAGACTGGTTGCTTATATTTTTGTCCAAGTTGATTTAGTTGTATTTGTTAAAAAATTATACTCCCTCCGTCCCGGTCATTTGTTTACGTCATTTGTTTACCATTTCGATTTTAAGGTGTCTTTTTCATTTGTTTGCCTTTCAATAGTAGGATGGTAGTTTATGAGTATTTTGATCACCCAATGAGACTATTGTCTACTTGTCATCCACCATGTACAATCACACACGGTCCCCTACAATTTCCTTAATAATTATGCCAAAAGCAAAGGTAAATAAATGACCGGAACGGAGGGAGTAAAATTTAAAATGCAAAACTTACGAGTGCGATTTATTTTCTTCATCCACACATAACAAATTCTAGCCCCCGAATTTTCCTCTTCTACAACTAAATTAAGACTAACACTTCCAGCGTATAATCAATAGCTTGTCATTTTTTTTGCATTTTTATTACCCACGGTTTATTAAGTGATATCAACAATTAAGAGCCTCGAATATATAGCATTATATCACTTATAATCCTCTCTTTTGATGAATATATATGTACTATCTTTTTTTATACATTAAGTCAAATGTTAATTAGTTCGTGCACTTTTTTCTGAACTGACATACGTTTTATAATGCTATATTGATTAAAGTTGTTAAATACCTACTATTTATAGACACTCATGTTTGCGTGTTGTCCCAGTGGCCCGATTGACTACAACGAAACGAAACTCGGATACGATAAATAGAACATATAGTGGGCTAGTTATATGTCTAGTATGAACTGAAGATCCATTTGTACATGATCAGTTGTGAGTAAGAGATTGACATGGGATTTATGATGAACGTAGTATTTGCCGATGTAAGTAAATAAACTACTCAAACTTTCGCACGAATCATAATACATACTAATTATAAAATGTCCGAGTTGATGAATGAATCAAAAGAAAAAATGAATGAATCAAATGACCAAAGAGAAAGAGGAAATAAGCATAATCAATGACTAACACAAGAATTGTTGGTCCACTTTGGCAACATATATAACCAAAACTAATAAAATAGCGGGAAAACTATGCATCAAATTACATTATGTTTAGAAAACGATCGACAAAAGCATAAGAGATTAAATAGAGAATGTGGAAATGAAAACAAATTTGCAAAAGACATTGTTATTATCAACATCTATTCACGTTCAATTTTAGTTGTACCTAGGCCACCATACCAGTACAATTACTACACGCAGATAGTCGCACATATCCTATATCCTATATCCTATACCTTAAAAGAGCGAGTAAAGCTCTGCGTAATTTTCGTTAGCCTATTTTACCCCTGCGTAATAGTACTACTCAGCATGGTTTTATAATGACACCCACACAGTTCTCACCTTGCTTCATTAGTTCATTTGTACTGACATGCAGTGCAATTAAGCTTACTCCAGTCCCATCTTATCATTCGCATCATCAACAAAGATCAAGCTTTAACATCCACTCTATTTTTTCCTCTGGTAAGTTAATCATATATGACTGAAATCATAATCTACATCAGGACTTTCTATGTCAATTGCATCATTGCATGTATATGATTTCTGATGTGTAATTTAAGGTTTCAGTTTTCTTCAAATGTGACTTTTTTGCTTGATGGTTACTGTCCTGTCGAAAATTCCAATACAAATTACAAATATATGATTTTTTTTCGTGTGCTCATTATGTGCTTGCTGAATTTCCTTAGAGATGATTTATATTTAGTTA
This sequence comes from Heliosperma pusillum, assembly GCA_022085475.1. NCBI lineage: Eukaryota > Viridiplantae > Streptophyta > Magnoliopsida > Caryophyllales > Caryophyllaceae > Heliosperma > Heliosperma pusillum. Next base: position 27,492 of record JAIUZE010003097.1, on the reverse strand, counting down.
TTTACACTTGCTTACTTCTTTGTGACTTTGTCATTCGTACGTCTTCATATATTTTATGTTCTTTTCTACCAGTCACTCCTCAGTTTTTTAGTGTCTAAATCATGCCTCATGTAAGCTACTATGGTATGTTACTATGGTGTATTGTATAGTATCGTTAGAAACAAATATATAGTTTACGCAGACTATATTAATGATACGGAGTAATTTCATGGCCACAATATGCATCTTAGCATATACACTCATTAGATTAGGAATCCAGGAAACATATACTCCTTGTACAACATATTATTTGACTGAAATTGCCTCAAGTATAGGATATATGTGAGGAGTATTTTATTGAAAGGGGAACATAATATAATATGGAGGGAGTATATAATACTGTATTTTACCCGTCTTGTTAGTGTCCCATGGACCATTGTTCCAGTCGATTGAAACGAAGCATTACCTACCCAATGAGAGGTAGGAGGCAGTGATTATAAAAATAAGATTTGCTTTTTCAGTATTTATGCTGTTCATCCGTCTTTCGCCTGTGATGGTTGCTATATATATCATGGTTACGCATACGTCATACACTTTGTTTGTTGTTGCGGAGGGTTGTTTCTTTCTAATTGTCAAGTCCATTTATTTATTCTTTTTCCCATATGATATCGATGGAAGCTGCAAACAAGGATTTGAAAAGAATGATGAAGAGATGTTGGATGCTTTCTATGCCCTTATTTTCCATTTTATTATTTATAGGTATATATAAAACATCTGTAAATCTTCTCTTCCACTTATTCAACTATTTATTTTCTCACTTGTAGAACCTGGAAGATGACATGATGGATGTGAGTAATGAGATCTAAGAGTGAAGAGTTAAGAACGATTTACACCTAAGAGGGGGAGGGGGTGAATTAGGTGTACTTTTAAAAATTTCTACTTAACTTGGTTATTTGATAACACAAGTAAGAACAATTAAGTACGAGACTTGAGAAACTTAATTGAATTTAAGTTCACAAGAAGTACAACAGGTCTAAGTCACAGTATGAAGGACTGTGACACAGACAAGGCAGCAAGATATGCAGTACGTCACAGTATGGAAGACTGTGGCGCATACATAATAACGAGATGAGTAGTAAGTAAATAATAAGCAGCGGAATGTGAAAGTAAATGAACAAACAAGACGATGTTTTTAAATTGGTTCAACTTCTACTCCGAAGCCTACGTCCAAAATGTTATTTTATTGCTTGTTTAGAAATTTACTCAAACTTACTAAACCCCTTACAATGAAAATAACTCGCCAACCAACCCCGGTTGCACTCAAACTTAAAGCTACTCCGCTTCAAGAGTTTTTGTGTTCTATCTCACAGGTTTACAGAGTCTTGAATCTCAATCGTTCATTTAATGAACATGGAGATCACAATTAAGACTTAAACACGAGATCATGGAACGAACTTAGATGTCACAGTGCAGCGAACTGATACATGGAGAATTACAGCTCTTTTGAAAAATGATTGAAGACTTTAAACTTAAAACAATTTTGCAAATACTTGAAAACAAAGCTTTAAACTCATAAATTATTTGCAAAGTTTCTTAATAAATGCTCTTGAAAGTCTTAGTGTTGAATGAGAAATGAGGAGGCTATTTATAGAAGAAGATGTGTGTGAAGAAGGAACCCAACACACCCATCTTCTCTTTTTTTATTCAATAGATAATATGATGAAGAATCATTTCAAAATCTCATTAGTACAATCAGATTTGTGAGGCTCAAGAGAGCTGTCCATTTTTCATAAAAGAAGAAGTGTGTTTCCATAATTGTTATGGGAACCATAAATTACTTGTGACCATTGGTTAATAACCAAGTGATCATTGGTTAATAACCAAGTGAACTTGGTTATTAACCAAGTGTACTTAGCTTCTCAATTAAACAAACTTTTCTCTTTCAAACTTGTAATTTGTTTCTTTGAAAATCAGAAATCATTTAGAAAGAGATAGTTGAGTATTTTGACAAATAAACCCATTCTTTCTCCTTTCGTTGTATCAGAAACACAGTGCCACAGTGACGTGCACTGTTGCATGGTTTTGCAGTCACTTGACAAACTAAGAATGTTACACTACTTCGTTTACAACATTCGACTTAGGCTATGACTTTCTTCATCTTTGATCATCCTTGAGAAATAATTGAGAGCTTCAAATGCTATAAATCATAACTAAGAAGCAAACCATTAAATGACAATGAAACTTGGCATCATCAACCATGTGTGGTTCTAACAAATTCCCCCTTTGATGATGGCAAGCTTTAATAATGTGTGAAGTTCCCCCTTAGCCCATGATTAGTCGGTTTTTAAGCATTTAACATAAGACATAATAAAACATGATCATGATATGAAAGGTTCAATCTACATTAGCCTAATTAGAACATCTAATCATGAAGCAAAACATGTTACGGTGAACGTACGTTAGCCTAAGAGTTAAAGGATCACACACTTACACAGTTATAATACTTCCCCCTCTTGACATCATCAAAAGAAGAACAAACACAATTGATGTACATAGTAGACATAGTTTAACAACAAACAAAGTATATGTTCCAAGGACAAAAATAAGTATGGTTTGCATAAGAGTTTCAGAAACATCAAGCCAACATGTATTTAGATAAGGAATATTGAGGCTAGGAGGGGTTTTGAGGTTAACAATAGCTGAAAGGATACCAGATGCAACACTCAGTTGTACTGTGACATATAGCTGAATTAGCTCGGTTATAAGTACATATGTCAAATTTTCTTGAGTAGATTCATCCAACCGTGAATAATGACAACACTTTTGAGCTACAACATCTTGGTAGGATTCATTGTCTTCATGGATTTATTCATCATGCACAACCCCAACATTTGAATTATTTTCCTCAATCGAATCCATGACCACCTTAGAACCCGTCCTCAATCATTTTTTTTTTATTACTCCACTTTCTTTTTAAAGTCTCAACCTCCACTTCATTTTTTTTTTTTTTTTTTTAAAACTCCACTTTCTTTTAAAGTCTCAACCTCCACTTCATTTTTTTTTTTTTGCTCACAAACCCACTTTATTTTCATTTTCAGTTTGTGATACAGTGGTCATGACTGTGGCAGATGTGGAAGGACATGCTACATTGGGTTTTGAGAATTTGGTATTTGAACAAATGTATCTCCCAATTTTTGGATGTGGCAGCGGTTTGAGAGGGTTACTTTTGTGATAAGTGATAAGAGTGATGTGATATGAGTGTGTTGAGTGGCTTAATGCAAAATCAACTTAAGTGCAAACATACTTATTCATATTTTTGGACCATATTTTTGCATGTAGTAAACTAATCTACAACTAAAATAATCATATGAATGTTCTCAACTCTAGTCAATCATTTAGGAAAATAAAATAACTAGAATCACATGCAATCCAATAAACCAATTTCCAACCGAAGTTTCACGATTGTTCTCTTTCTAACGGTTTTGTAAAAATGTCCGCAATTTGATTTTCGGTTCTACAAAAGCTAAGGCAAATATTTCCTTTCTCAACTTGATCACGCAAAAAATGATGTCTTATCTCAATATGTTTAGTTCCTGAATGTTGTATGGGATTCTTTGAGATGTTAATTGCACTAGTATTATCACAAAAGATAGAAGTTGTGTCGAAAATAATACCGTAGTCATGCAATTGTTGTCGTACCCAAAGAATTTGCGTGCAACAGAGCGTTGCACTGATGTATTCACTTTCAGCTGTGGATAGAGCAACGGTATTTTGCTTCTTGGAGGCCCATGAGATGAGGCAAGGACCCAAGAAAGTGGCAATACCCGAAGTGCTCTTCCTATCCACCACACTACCCGCGTAGTCCGCATCGGAAAAACCTACAAGATCAAGATCATAATAAGATGGATACCAAAGACATAGGTTTTGTGTTCCAACCAAGTACCTAAAAATCCTTTTAACGGTTTTGAAATGTGATTCCTTAGGACTTGATTGGAAGCGGGCACATAAGCATACACTAAATTGTATGTCGGGTCGACTAGCGGTTAAATAAAGTAATGAACCAATCATACCTCGATACACGGTTTCACTAACACTCTTACCATTTTCGTCTTTGTCGAGTTTGATGTCAGAAACCATAAAGGTAGCATAAGGTTTAGCATTAGTCAACCCAAACTTACTTAGCATTTCTTTCAAATACTTTTGTTGATGGATCATTATTCCCTTTTCACTTTGCTTGATTTGAAGACCAAGGAAAAATCCAAGCTCTCCCATCATGCTCATTTCAAACTCAGATTTCATTAGATCCGAAAAGTATTTATAAAGAACGTCATTTGTTGCACCAAAAATAATGTCATCGACATATACTTGAACAAGCAACAGTTCATCACACTGTGACTTAATAAACAATGTTTTATCAACCGAACCACGTAAAAAACCATTTTCTAATAGAAACTTTGAAAGCCTATCATACCAAGCTCTAGGAGCCTGTTTTAAACCATAAAGTGCTTTGTCAAGTTTGAAAACGTGGTTAGGAGATTCATCGTCTAAAAAGCCCGGTGGTTGTTCGACAAAAACTTCTTCCTCAAGATAGCCATTTAGGAAAGTGGTTTTTACATCCATTTGAAAAAGTTTTATGCCAACATGAGATGCAAAAGCTATAAGCATTCGTATGGCTTCAAGCCTAGCTACCGGTGCATAGGTTTCATCATAATCAATTCCTTCTTGTTGGTTAAAACCTTGCACCACTAGTCTAGCTTTATTCCTTACGATTTCTCCGGAATCATCAAGCTTATTGCGAAAGACCCATCTCGTACCAATTACAGTACGATGAGAGGGCCTAGGGACAAGGTGCCATACCTTGTTTCTTTCGAATTGGTTTAATTCTTCTTGCATTGCTGTCACCCAGTATATATGTATCAGTGAGAGCTACTGTGACATTGGCAGGTTCAATTTGAGAGAGGAATGCATTGAAGGCACAAAAGTTTTGGAGCGAGGATCTGGTTTTTATTCCAGAGTTTAGATCACTTGTTAGATTTGAGAGAGGGTGGGAACTTTGATGTTTCCATTTTTTTAGGACAAGAGTGTTTGAGGCTTCGTTTGGTTCTGGTGTCACAGTGGGCGTCACTGTTGCATCAGGGTTATTTTGTGAGGGTGAATGTAGATCACTTTCTGTTTGAGTGGGCTGCTCATTTGCATCCTCATTCCCCCTGGATGAGCTAGCATCATTTTGAGCTGAGTGAAAATTAGTTCCCCCTGAATTTTGGCCAGCTTCATCATGCAACAGTAGCTCCGATTGTTGCACAGCCTCATCAACTACTTGATCCATATTATGACGTATCATCCCAATTTCGAAATCATCATCCTCCTCTTCTTCGTCAACCTGTTCATTTGAGACAAAGAGACTAGATTCGTCAAATATTACATGAACGCTTTCGTCCATTTTCATAGTTCTCTTATTGTAAACTTTATAAGCTTTACTATGGTCCGAGTAGCCAACAAAAACTCCTTCATCACTACGAGCATCAAATTTGCCAAGGTTATCTTTACCATTATTGTGAATGAATCATTTACTACCAAAGCATTTTAAATGTGAGATGTTAGGTTTTCTACCTCGTAATAACTCATAAAGGGTTTTGTTAATGATTTTTCTTATCATGACTCGATTGTAGATGTAACAAGAAGTGTTAACGACTTCGGCCCAAAAGTTCCTTGGCACTTTAGAACTAATAAGCATGGTCCTAGCCATATTTTCAAGAGTTCGGTTCATTCGTTCCACAACCCCGTTTTGTTGGGGAGTTCTTCTGGCCGAAAAGTTATGACTAACACCATGCTCATCACAATAATCCTCAAATGATGAATTTTCAAATTCGGTTCCATGGTCGGATCTCAAAGAGACAAGTTTCAAACCAAATTTATTTTGGACCTTTTTAACCCAAATTAAAAATTCATCAAATGCTTGATCTTTAGAACTTAAGAAAAGTAGCCAAACATATCTTGAAAAATCATCCACAATGACACAAATATTGCGACTTCCACCCCAACATACCTACTGCAAAACTTATGTCAGGTCTTGTACAAACCTGCGCATACATTAAGCTTCCAACCAGAGATGCATAAGGAAAGTTTTTCATGGTATTTCGTTCTAGCTCAGTTTTAGGACACATACTTAAGCTGAACTTATCCCCTTTCTGAATAGGAACATCATTGGGATTACATTTTACCATGTTAAATCTTTCTAAAACTTTACTGATATAGGCTTTCTGAGACAACCCTAATGTCCTTTGTGATCTGTCTCGAGATATTTCCACCCCGATCACATAGGACGCCTCTCCCATATCTTTCATCTCAAAGTTGCTTGATAGGAAATCTTTAGTTTGACGTAATAGTCCCAAATCACTGCTTGCAATAAGTATGTCATCGACATATAAGACCAAAAATGCAAACTTACTCCCACTGATCTTCAGGTATATACACTGATCAACAGTGTTTTCTTGAAAACCCAAAGGAGGTAATGGTATTATGGAACTTAATATACCATTGTCGAGAAGCTTGCTTAAGTCCATAAATGGACTTCTTTAATATACAGACTTTGTCCTCTTTGCCATCAATAATGAAGCCTTCAGGCTGAGCCATGTAGACTTCTTCTTCCAAACTCCCATTCAAGAATGCCGTTTTCACATCCATTTGATGTAGCTCTAAGTCAAAATGAGCTACAAAAGCTAAAATGATCCGCAATGAATCCTTCTTAGAAACTGGAGAGAAGGTTTCATTATAATCAATGCCTTCTTTCTGATTAAAGCCTTTAGCTACCAGTCTGGCTTTATGTCGTTCAATATTACCCAAGGAGTCGCGCTTGGTCTTAAAGACCCACTTGCAGCCGACAGCCTTATGATCTACTGGTAAATTGACCAACTCCCAGACTTCATTCTTAGCCATAGACTCCATCTCTTCTTTCATGGCATTAATCCATTTATCGGAATCATTACAATTCATAGCTTGTGAAAACGTAACCGGATCATTATCAATACTAATGTCAAATTCACATTGTTGTAGATATACATAGTCATTTGAAGTGGTTGGCTTTCTAGGTCTTGTGGACCTTCTTAATACTATTTCAGGGGCTGTATCAATAACTTCAGTGGCAATGTTATCATTCCGGAGTGGAGGGTCATCAACGTTAGGTTCCACAGTATTGACTGGGTCAACATTATCATTATGTGGAACTTCATCAATTGAAATTGGGGGCAAAGAAGCTGGAATTGCCACCCTAACTTCATTGACTTCGCCATTCTCAAGGAATTTGGCATTCTCAAGGAATTTGGCATTTCCGGTTTCCACAATTCTTGTTTTGTGTGTAGGACATTAAAACCTATACCCTTTAGACTTTTCTGGATAGCCGATAAAGAACTCACTAATGGTTCTTTGATCGAGTTTCCTTTCATGTGGATTATAAATGCGTGCCTCTGCTGGGCATCCCCATACATGCAAATGTTGAAGACTCGGTTTCCAGCCTTTCCACAGTTCAAATGGTGTCTTTGAAACTGCCTTACTGGGGACCCGGTTTCCAACATACGCAGCAGTCATAAGGGCATGCATCCACAACTTCATGGGTAAGTTGGTATTACTTATCATTGTCCTCACAACCTCTAATAGGGTTCGATTACGCCTCTCAGCTACACCATTCATCCATGGAGAACCAGGATTTGTATGCTGAGGGACAATACCCAAACTTTCAAGGAGTTTTGCAAAGGGACCAGGATGTTGTCCTGATTCATCATATTTGCCATAATATTCACCACCTCTATCTGACCTTATGATTTTCACTTTCTTTCCCAATTGCCTTTCCACCTCCTTAATATAAACCTCTAAAGTGTTTACTGATTGAGATTTTTCATGCAAAAGGTAAAGATAACAATAACGTGAATAATCATCGATAAAGGTGATGAAATATTTCTCTCCGCTCATGGAGGGAACATCAAATGGACCACAAATGTCTGTATGTATAATTTCTAATAAAGCAGTGCTTCTTGTGGACCCTTTTTTGGTGTGTTTGGTTTGCTTACCTTTAATGCATTCCACACACGTCCCAAAATCCGTAAAATCAAGAGAAGGTAACATATTGTTTTTAACCAATATGTTCATTCTTTCTCTTGAAATATGGGTCAAACGTTTATGCCACAAGAAGGAGGAACTTTCATTAGACCTTCCACGTTTCGAACCAACATTATTATGCAGAGAAACATTATGAGAAACACAAAGAGATTCTGAAAACAATTTATCTAAATAAATTCGATACAATCCGTTTCTAAAATCCCAGAACCAACAAAAATATTGTCTCGATACATACTGAAACAACCTTGTCCAAAACATAATCTAAAACCATTATTATCTAACTTAGAAACTGAAATTAAATTGCGTCCGAAGGAGGGAATATAAAGTGTATCCTCCAAAATCAACTTAAATCCAGTGCTTATGTAACACCCGGAAATGTACCCTATTTTTTTAATAGAAATATTTTACGAAATCGTTTCAGTAATTTTAAGTTATAATTTATAATTTTAAGTTCCGAGTCGAATTTGGAATTTCCGAGTTCGTATTTGGAATTTCTGCGAGATTTCATGAAAAGCCCGTCTTAAGTCTAGTTTGATTTTTCTTGACTTTGGAAATCGTCTTTGACTTTTTCCTACACAACTCACCCTACTCCCTCCTTAACCTAATTCTTCATTAAACACAAATCAAACACAACTTTCTTCTCCCTTAAGAAATCTCATATTTTCCCTCTTTGAATTCAATCTTAGAATTGGCGTAGTTTCTTCGTTACTCAATAGAATTTACGTAAGTTCATCTTATTCTTCCTCCCGTACCTTCCTCTATCCGTATTGATAATAAAATTATCGTCTTTCTCGCTTTTTAAGCATTCCGTCTTTCTCAAGATGAACTTTATTCATCTTTTTACGATCTATGTGTAGGTGGCGACCTCCAAGATCCCGACAAAGACTATTTTCTTATAGAAGAGGAGCTTGACGATCATTAGAGACGCTCAAAGGTAACGGTGAAGGGTTACTCGGTATTACTTACGTGTTTTACATGTTTATATGCTAGAAAATCGTATTTGATTACGATTAGGAAGATTAGAAACCATGCTATGATTAGTAAATGATGTTATATGATGAATGTTGATGAATTATATGGATTGATTATGATTATTTGAAGTATATATGAGAATGGAAATGATTTGGAAATGAATTGGTTAAGTGGAAAAGGCTCTCGGGTGAAGAAGTGCTCCCAGCCAGTCGACCGGCCGCCGGTCTGACCACCGGCTGGGAACACATCAGTAACTCCTTTGGAAATTTGGGTTTTTGCATGATATGGTGCTCCAGGCCGGCCCACCGGCCGCCGGTCCATCCACCGGCCTGGAACACATCAGTATTGAAGTTTTGGTTATGGTATGATTGGCTGTGCCGGTCGACCGGCCGCCGGTCGACTGACCGGCCCAGACCCCTTTTCTCTGTTTTTGGGATTTTGCCTGTGTTCTGAGCCGGCCCACCGGCCGCCGGTCTCTAGCCCGGCCTGGAACACGGCTGTATATTTTTCCTTTAACTTCTAAAAATCGTGATTTATAATAGTTCGCATGATCGGTTTATCGTATAATTTTACGTAATGTCTTATAATATTCATGTGTTGGATATATGATATCTCTTTCGCATGTATCACATGTTTTGTGACGGTTTTTGCTATGTCCCACTTTGAGTCGGTTTTTCATATATGTTACGGTTTGAGCACGGTTTTGTCTCGTGCTTTGTATTCTCATTCCCTTGGCTACCTTTCCGTTCGTAAGGCTGGAATGTCGGAACGGAGAGGTATCCTACTGCTTAATTGCATGTGTAGTGGGCATATGACGACGTTGTTGGGAGTTGAATGAAGCTTATGCGTGTCGTCACGAGGCCGTCAATGTTGTTCTATAAGATGGGGAGGAGGTGTGTTAGGTGTATTTGCATGTAGCAGTACCGCTAGGTTGTTATGGAGGCTGAGCTAGGTTTTTTCCGCCGAATCACTGTCACTGTCGACGTGCATTGATCTACCTGAATTTTGAAGAATGGGGTAACACTCCGGCAGTTATATTATTAGTAAGCCGATCTGGATGCGAAACGTTATCGCATTGTCGAATCGGGAAAGAAAATGTTTTTTCCGAGATTCTGGCCCGATTTAGACTAGGACGGATATTTATTATCGTCGTGCTGACCAGGAGGCCAGGAAAATAGTATACATATACGAAATGAGCATCGGTATGAGTTCAGGGAAATGTTATCCCGTGGATGCAGGTTAATCATTCTTGCTGGGACACGATGCTAGTGCGTTTCATTTACCGTGAGAGTTGTCGTCTTGTGTCGTTCTTTGAATGCGTGATTTCATGATATTGTTCATGGTCATTGCATGATTGGACACCGTCATTGTCTTGGTTCGTGAATGGATGATAATATGTTGGATATTATGTGATCATCGCATGACTTGACTGGTTTGTCTGTTGAGTCTCAATCTTATCAATCTTATACCGCTAACGGTGAGATGCAAGCCCTAGTGAGTGTATTCGATTGCCTAAGAGTGTCTATCCCGAGTCTTTGAATAACATGATGGTTCGGATTTGATTTCTATATGATCTTATCTTTATATCTCGGATTACCTATTTGTTCTTATCGCAACTCACATGTATATATATATATGCATGCTTTACTTTCGTATTACCTTATGTGTACGTTTGATGTAATATGGCTGGGAGAACCCGGAGTTACTCCCCACTGACTGTGGCATTCATGTTTTTCATGGATGAACAGGTTGCATGCTATGGATGACTTTTTGAATCCGATATTTTGGGGTTCGGGTGTGAGCTAGCGGGCGTTGTCCCTGGAAGTTCACCTCTAGACGATAGTAGCTAGTTTTAGTTAAACACTTGTTCTTTGCTAACATTTTAAGAGACTCCGTCTCTTTGTTGTATATTCCGTACTTAGTTGTAATATTTTGACACACCTCGTGTTATATATATCTTGCATGTTTAAAAGTTTTTAAAATACCGTATTTCCGCATATCTTTTCACATGCTTGTATGTTTTATATTTCCGCATTCGCGAGGGTTGTCACAGCTTAATTCCAAGCTAAATCTTCCAATGGTTTCTACTGAGGCTTTTTCTTTATTCCCCATGTATAAGGAGGCCTCATTTGTATTTATGGTTCTTGTCGTAAGGAATCCCTGCAAGGAATTCGAAATATGTACATTAGAGCATGTATCTAGCCACCATGTATTAGAAGGAACTTCAACATAATTTGATTCGAAACATACTAAAGTCAAAGGCTTACCCTTCTTTTCGAACCAATTCTTACGCTTTATGCAGTCTTGCTGAAAGTGCCCAGGTTTCTTACAGAAAAAGCAACTTTCCTGTTTCTTAATTTTCTTCTTTATGCCAGATGCAGACGGTTTATCAGAAGGGCTTGACTTAATGCCCTTTCTGTTTCTAAACTTACCTTTAGATTTCCCGCTTACATGATGCACATGATGTGCCTGGGGTAAACCACCATTCTTACTTGAGGCATCAGCCTCATCTTTCTGTTTGATTCTTGCTGCTTCCTCAACCAGTTTATTGGTCAATTCATTAACACTCCAAATTTCTTTAACGGTGTTGTAATGAAGATGAAAAGCATCAAACTTATCAGGCAGAGAGTTGATTATAAACTGGGCGAGGAACGGATCCTCAACTTTCATGCCCAGTTTTCCCAACTTAGCTGCCAGATTCGTCATGTGCAACACATGTTGCTGCATGGTGGTGACATTCTCATTATACTTAGCAGTGGTAAGTTCAGACATAAGCCTTCCAGCTACCGCTTTAACGGTAGTCTGAAAGCGTTCCTTAATGATTTCCATGTACTTACTGGCTGTAGTACAGCCTGTCTCCGAAATGGAGGACTTAATGTTTGGTGCAGTGGTAAGTCGTAAGAACTTTAAGCAAAGACTGTCACATTTCTTCCACCAGTTATACTCATCAAGTACTTCTTTACTCGCATCAGAAGCTGGTTCAGCAGGAGCTGTTCCATTAAGCACCTGATAAAGTTCAAGAATACCTAAATAGAACTCGAGATGCTCCTTCCATTCTGAGTAATTAGTACCATCAAGTTGTGGCACTGCTTGGACACAGTTATTGAGAGAGCTTTGCAACGGTACTGCATTATGAACAATGCTCAGAACATTAGGCTTTGAGTTTATCACACAATAGCAATTATGACTCAGACTTGAGACTTAAATGAGTAACTCATAAACATTCATTAAGCAAGTGCAGTATCTGTGGACAACCTACGCATGCTTAATTAAATAATCAAGTATACTCTCTTTAATGAGTGTTTCACTTTAATGTCAGGTTACCTGTGGGTAAAACCTTAATACAAGTTATTTCACCCCATTAGATGCTTAGTCGGATATTCACTGCATAATTTGAGTCCCCTGTGGTGAACATCAACATAATGTGAATGCCCAATTTAATTACATTATGAGATCTGATCGCGTACGAGATGAAATCACTGTGGTGAATTTCAACTCGTCATAATGCGAAGGTCTCCTTTAATCGATACATAAGATATAATTAATCTATAATAAGAATGTATGCTTACATAAAATATGATAATTTAAATTAATTCTATAAGCATAATAACATAATATTATACGAGCATACAATGAAAAACAAACATTAAGTATCGAACCAACACGGGCAGACCTCGATCGAGTAAGACATCAGCTCGATCGAGTAAAGAATAAACAAAAGCACCTCGATCGAGTAAATAATAGCTCGATCGAGCAACAGCAAAGACAAATGGTCACGATCGAGTGAAGCATTAGCTCGATCGAGCAACATCATGAATAAACCATCTCGATCGAGTGAAGCATTAGCTCGATCGAGTGTGGTATAGGTCACACGACATTCATACGCAAACAATAATCATAATAAACCATACAAATCGAATTAGGGCAGCGCAAATAATCATCATAAATCATATAATAATCATCATAAATCATATAAAACGAAATAATTCGATTAGGGCAGCGGAAACGATCATGATATAAGGATACGTTATCAATCATAAGGGTATACAATCAATTATGAATGAATATTATAACATCATGATTAAAGCATTAAATTCATTCATAAAAACATAATCAAAACATTAATCAGAATTATAACTGTAATCACAATCCGGCTATGATACCACATGTAAACATAAACTATAGGATCTTGATTAAAGCGATAATTACTGAGAGGTACTTACGTGACGTAGCCATTAGATCTGATAATAAAATCACTTGAGAAAGATAAAAGATGAACCCTTATTGTTTTGCCTTCTCCTGCCTTCCTTATTCTCTAATTCACTTTCTTTATGTGTGTTTTCTTAATATCAATGAATTAGGTTAAAGCACAAACAGATGTTGCTTATATAGAGAGGTGGCAGGAGGGGCTTCATAAGATAAGTGGGCCTGATATGTCAATGACCTGTAAACATTAACCGTAATCTACTTAATCTATTACTCCTACTAAAAACCCGGAACATTATATTTAACCGTTAGTAATCAAGGTGACTGACATCGGTAATTAGGTCCACATAACAGAGACTTAAATAATAATTCTTACACTTCATTATTGAAATAATAAATAAAGTACCGTCATCTCCTTTACATCATTCTGCAACTCGTGACGAGATATTTATGAAAATAAATATTGGTTAGCGAAAAATTGGTAGATCCGTATGTGCATATATCTAATACAAAAAATTTGGTCAGTGATATTAGTTTCGGATTTTTTTTCTTTTGTAAAGTTTTATTTCGAGCTAATATACTATTAGCGTAATTTCTTTTTTAGTTGATTAGCATATGTTTATATTTATATTTTACTGTAATTTAACTTTTATACTATGATGGTTATTTGTCTATTTTTATTTTTAATCTTATTATAAAAGCTGATGTAATTTTTAAAATAAACTATTCACTTTCACTTTCAATATCAGGTTATCTAATCAAATTGCAACATGAACGTGGTTCCTATTTTTCAGCAAAAGCAAATGGATGTTTGACTTATTGGCTTTCAACCATAGAGCGTCACCTAGGTGATGTGGTTATTGCTTTAATAAATAAGGATTTACTTATTGCCTAAATAACACTAGCTTTTTAATCCATTTTAAACTTAAAACGGATATTGTACGTCTTAAACCAGGCTTACGGAATATCATTAGGCTCATGACACTACAAATAAGACCAACATGGTGAGTGACTATGTGAAAGCCACGTATGGAGGAATATAACTAGACTTTTTCGCCCTTTTCCATTTCCCAATTCCCGCACGTATTTTGAATTTATTTAAGTTTACTTTCTTTTCTTAATACTAGTTGTTGCACCGCGTCCTATCGGGCGCGGTACCCCAATATGGGTAAATAGTATGGAAAAATTAATGTATGTTAAGTGCAAATTATCCTAGATAAACATACTTAGTACATAGTACTATGATTAACTAACTCGCGCCTATGAACATTGTAACTGAATGGACACGCTGAAAAGAACTATTTTGACGCATGTATCGGCGGCTTTCCTCCATAAACTTAACATACTTTTCTTAGGCTGTTCGACTTCGTTTGTTAGTGTTTCAAATGAAGGTTTTTGTCAACCTTTTTTCCTTGGTGGGTTGGCAGCCTGCACCTGGACTATTAAAGTTCAATTAAAAATTCGTGTATTGAGGAAAACAAAACGAAATAAAAATCACAAGTAAAGACAACAGTAGACATGGCAAAACGGATATAAACCTTTCAAAAATTAAAAAAGAATTCATGGTAGATACCCTCCAAGTTGATCAAATCCGTAACGACCCAGATTCAAAAGAACCCAAAAGCATTCATCTGAAACACAAATCCTAATAGACATGCCCCGAATACGAGCTAATTGACCGAACACGTGACCACCAACCCAAAACACTGTGGGAAATAACAGTTTACATCCCCTTAAAATTTAGGATTATAACAAAATTATATAATATGAATTGCAAGTCATTAATACGAAAACGATATAAAATATAGAGAAAGCGAATTTAACCTTTGGTCCTAGCAAAATTCGGCCTAAGAACAGATATCAACACAGCTATCCTCCTAATCGTAACACCCAAGACTGATTGAGATATGCCCTTGTAATTGCTAGAAAAAGAATTAAAAGTTACAGTTAACTTTTTATTATTTTGTGTTTTGTGTGAGATGGAGGCACAAGTTGAGAGAATAGAAATTAGGTTAGAAATTTTTTTCCCCTCTTTTGTTTTCACGGCACAACTAAGGAAAAATAAGGGATTATTTTTCTCTTATTTAGTTACCTCTTTTGACCGAAATACTTAGAGTGTATCTGGACTCTTTTTCGGTTATATTAGCTTCCATTTAATATAATGTTATACATATTATATTTGTCTAATATGTTGTCATACATTAATAAGGTCCATTACAACATTTTGCAGTAGATATATTAATATAACAATTATTATGACAATCGTATAATATATACTTTAATTATAAATATCGGTATATTTATAATCCTGCTAATTAAATATAACGGTTTATGTTTAATTACGAATTAACATTTTAATTCGTTTAAGCTCACATTATATACTACAACTAAATATAACATTTTATATTTAATTACGAATTACAGTTAATTCGTCTTAGCTAACATTATTTAATCATTATTAAATAATTATATCATCATCACATTGACTAACCTTTTAGTCAAAAACACTGACTAACCTTTTAGTCATTTAATAAGGCATCAATATGATTATTTTCTCAAATAATCACATTTCTCAATCACATCCTTTAGGTGTGACTTTTAGGGACCAGTTGATCACCGCCATCTGTATGACGATAACGTCAAACTTATCTAGCAAGCCAACCGTTATCGATAAACGTTAATCAACTGATTACAATACAAAGTATACCCTGTGAACCTACAGAGATTTATTTATGTTATTGCACTAACTGTGGAGGACACTGGCTCCAACAATCTCCCACTTGTCCGTACAAGTGTATGTGCGATAACCGATTCTCATATCCATAATAAATTTCTCCCACTCAATGTAAACCAATTTGCAAAGTCCGTATTCACAAAGGTCGTAGTTTACAAGTGATCAGTATCAAGAGTGGTTTCCCCGACTAGAGAGTAACTTAACTGATAAACGAATCTTTATTCGAGCATGGCCATGCATTTCAGTTACAGCTCCTCGAGTGGCCCTGAGAAATATCATATCCTGATAAAGGTTGGATATTTTCTTCAACTCGAATCTTGCAGATACAAGCGCAGTATGAAATGACCCAGTGAAAATCTACTTAGCCTCCTGTTACGGTCGACCATGAGAAAGAAACCAAAGTCACCCAAAAACTGCCTTTATCTCAAGAGACAGTCGATAGTCAAAAGAATCGACTCTAGGAACACTATGGATGTCCTATCCACGACCTGGCACCTAATGTTCCGAAACATTTAGGACTCCATAACGTCGTCACAAAATGTCCTGCGCAGTATCATTATAACTCGCATCTATGATCGATCAGTCAACAGTTTGACTTATGGCTCGTTGAACCCACCATCAATCGACGTCACAAAATAATTGCCAGAGTTATCAGCTCATGTAGGCAATTACGGACCCAAAACAAATATAATGTAATTCAGTTCACTTTGTGGTGTTCAATGTTGTCAGTACAACCCACATGAAAAATAAAATATAAAACAAAAACGATGATTTCATTAATAGTTTTATGAAAAAGATATAGGTGTCTAATCCATACAAAACAACTAATACAACTCAGGAACACGCTTAATTCCCATGGAAATAACGTGCCCTTCATGCTTATCATATCTTAACGGTTTAGTGAGAGGATCTGCAACGTTATCATCCGTAGCAATCTTGTCTATCACTATCTCCCTTTGCTCCACGTAATCTCGGATCATGTGAGCCTTCCGTTGTACATGCCTAGACTTGTTGCTGGACTTAGGCTTCTTAGCCTGGAAGATGGCACCACTATTATCACAATAGATGGTGATCGGGTCATCCGAACTAGGAACTACAGTTAGTCCTTGTAAGAATTGACGCATCCATATAACTTCCTTCGCAGCCTCTGAAGCAGCATAGTACTCGGACTCAGTCGTAGAGAAGAATCTGCTATAACATTTTGTTTGGAGCTTTTTTTCCAGCTGACCGCCAAAGCCAATATTTAAGAGAAAAAACGATCCAGACTGAGATTCGAGTCATTCTCGATCCGTTCGGAAGTAGCATCTGGTAGTAACGATTGCGACCAGAGTCCGTGTACCTTCCATAGTCAATACCCAATCCTTAGTCCTCAGTAGCGGTACTTAAGGATATTATTGACAGACCATCCAGTGTGTTGCCACCGGGATCGCCTTCTGGTAACGACTTGTCCATACTAATGCAATGACAGTCTGGACGTGTGCATTCATGCAATACATGATCGATCTATGCTATGCAATAAGGAATCCGACTCATGCGCCTTTGTCGACCTCTTCCGATTCTTGAAGTTGCCTGAGCTTTACTCAAATGCCATCCCATGAGACCATTGCGAAGGCTTCCTCCTTCTGGAGTTGCGGTCATGCTGAACCTCTCAAGAATCTTATATATAAGACTCCTGACTGAGGGATAAACTCGCTTCGTGATCTATCTCGTGAGATACGGATCCCCAAAATTCTTTGTGCCTTCACCCATACTATCATTGGAACATGACGTTCTGTGAACCAAACTTTTAACCGAATTTAAGAGAGTATGTCATTCCCAATCAAGAGTATCGTCATAAACAGACAATATTAGGAAGACAAGCTGATCCCACTCGACTTGATATATAAGCATGGTCCCTCGACCGATCGAGTAGTAATCCATTCTCTTTTATCACCTGCGTCGAAACGATGATTCCAACTCCGAGAGGCTTGCCCGTAAGTCCATAAATGGAACGCTTAAGTTTGCATACCTTCTTAGGATTTTTAGGATCAATGAAACCTTCGGGTTGTACCATGTACAACTCCTCGTCCAAAAAACCGTTTAAGAAGGCAGTTTTCACATCCATTTGCCAGATTTCATAGTCATGAAAAGAGGCAATCGCTAAGATTATCCGAATGGAACGCAGCATAACTACGGGTGCAAAAATTTCATCATAGTGCAGTCCTTGCACTTGAGTGAAACCCTTTGCCACTAGTCGTGCCTTGTATGTATCTGGTTGTCCTTCGACATAATGCTTTATTTTATAAAGCCATTTGCACTGAAGAGCGACGACACCTTATCAGGTAAGTTCAACAGATCCCAGCGTTATTTGCATACATAGAGTCCATCCGGATTGCCATGCTTCAAGCATAGTTTAGAGTCGGGAACAGGTAATGGCCACCCTTTATATGTGGTAGCGGGTTCGTTACTCTCTGGCAGTAAAAAAGTCACTCGCCAATTCTCCTCGACCATACCAATGTATCGGGCTGGAGGAATGCGAGACTCTACCCGACCTCCTGGGTTCCTCAGGAATATTTACCGCAGCCGATGATGAAGGAACAGTTTCCTCCATTGGTTGCTCGGTTGTTGGCTCTTGAACCTCCGACAGATCGAAGGTTCTATCACTCGTCTTGTTCTCGAGAAATTCTCTCTAGAAACTTCGCACTAGCCGCAACAAAAACACGTTGTTCGGTAGGCGAATAAAAGTAATGACCAAAAATTCCTTTTGGATAACCAATAAAGTATGTCTTGACCGATCGTGGGCCGAGCTTATCGTCAGGTCTCCATTTGACATAAGCCTCGCAGCCCCAAACCCGAATAAAGGACAAGTTAGGGACCGTTCCCTTCCATAGTTCATATGGAGTCTTGTCTAGAGCTTTAGACGGACTTCGGTTAAGTATTAGAGCAGCTGACAAAAGAGCATATCCCCATAATGAGTCAGGCACAACCGTGTGACTCATCATGGATCGAACCATATCAAGCAAGGTTCGATTTCTCCGTTCGGACACACCATTCAATTGTGGTGTTCCAGGTGGAGTTAACTGTAGTACTACACCACAGTCTTTTAGGTGTTGATCAAACTCATTCGAAAGATATTCGCCACCACGATCTGAACGTAGTGCTTTAATCTTTCTATCCAGCTGGTTTTCAACCTTATTCTGGAATTCCTTGAACTTGTCAAAGGACTCACTTTTATGCTTCATTAAGTAGACATAACCATATCTACTCAAATCGTCCGTGAAAGTGATAAAATAACTATAGCCATCTCTAGCGTTGATTGACATAGGTCCACACACATCAGTATGTATGAGTCCTAATAGGTCAGCAGCGCGCATTCCAACACCTTTGAAGGAAATTCGAGTCATTTTGCCTATGAGACATGATTCACACGTGCCAAAAGATTCATAGTCAAATGGAGAGATAGTCCCATTATCAATGAGCTTTTTCACGCGTTTTTCATTTATGTGTCTCATACGGCAATGCCATAGATAGGTTTGATCTTTGTCACCAACCTTTGCTTTCTTATTATTCACATGCATTATCTCTGTGGTTTGATCTAAAACATATATTCCATTTATGGAAACAGCTTTACCATAAATCATATCGTTCAAAGAGAAAATACAGCTACTATTCTTTATTACAAACGAAAATCCGTCCTTATCAAGTACGGAAACTGAAATAATGTTCTTAGATAAACTGGGTACATAGTAACAGTTATTCAGAAATAACTCAAAACCACTAGGGAGTTGGATTACATATGTTCCCACTGAAACGGCAGCAACTCTAGCTCCATTCCCCACCCGCAGGTCCACATCACCCTTTGCGAGAGTTGTGATGCTTCTTAGGACCTGCAAATGATTACACAGATGAGAACCACAACCAGTATCTAGTACCCAAGTTCCGAAACTTGCATGGTTAATCTCAATCATATGAATAAAAGATGACGTACCAACAGGAATGACGCGGCCTGATTTTACGTCTTCAGCATACACAGAGCAGTTTCGCCTCCAATGCCCAGACTTGTGGCAATGGTGGCACTCCACGTTATCTTTGCTCTTTGTCTTGCCTTGTGAGCTACCGCTAGCCTCACCAGGCCCACTATTGACCTTTCCTGGCTTTTTGAACTTTTGCTTCCCTACAGCTAGGTCAGCTTGAGCCTTGCCCTTACCCCTACCCTTGTTGTTAATCATGAGAACGTCCTGTTTCACGCTCCCACTCAATTTCAGATCACTCTCGGTCTGTACGAGAAGTGAGTGGAGCTGATGAAGACTTTTCTTCATATCATTCATATAGTAATTTGCCCTGAAAAGGGCAAAACAATCATGAAGTGAATGGAGCACACGATCAATAATGATCTTCTCATCGATTTTACAACCAAGAGCCTCCAGCTTCTCGACATTCTCGATCATAGCAAGAATGTGTGGGCTAACCGCTTGGCCCTTCTGGAGTTTCGCTTCAAAGAAACGACAGGTATACTCATAGCTAACAATCCTCGGAGCTTTCGAGAACTCGTTAGAGAGAGTGGTGAAAATCTTGTTTGCACCCTGGGCTATGAATCGCCTCTGCAAATTGGATTCCATTGAAAAGATGAGTACGTTCTTTATCGCACCTGCCTCCATTACGAAATCACTATAAGCAAGTGATGCATTGGCTCCTGCATTGGGGCCTGGGTTAGTCGGTTGTGGCTCAGTCAAGTACTTGAGCTTACCGTCAGCAATGGCAGCATTCCGTAATGCCGCCTCCCAGTCCGCAAAGTTGGACCCATCATTCTTCATTCGCGTGGACTGATTCAAGGTATCCATAAAGATCTTTAGCCAGGACTCGCGAGCGAGTGTAGCACTTGGCATTGGGTCGTCAGTACTTCCAGCCATTTGTTAATTTTAGCAGTTATATCTGTATATAACGGATTCAAGAAACTGTGAAAAGAAGAAAAATTATGATAAGTTTCATCGTTTTAAAATTAAGTCTTAATGCAAAAACTGTTTAATGCGATGACTATGCATTTATACAATTGACCTCCCTCAAGAATTATATAAATGATCCCAAGACTCAATTTCTGTAAATTGATAAGCCAACCTTTTGGCTAATTCTACCTTTAGAATTCTCGGTCGATAAATTTCTGTAAATTCTATCTTATAGTCCATTATAATCCCGAGATATTACTCGTACTATAATGTTGAGATAAAATAGGTCAACACTCACTACTTACCCAACGTAGAAGGGGTCATATTATGACTTCCGACGAAGAAGGGGTTCATAGTAGTTTTTCCTATAAAGACTAATCTCAATTTTCATTTTAGAGGAAGATCCCATCATCTTAAATTTAATTCATTTTAAGTGAACAAATTCTAGCATTTCGTGAATGATTTAGACTAAGGTGATGGCCCTATGAACGAGTGACATCTGTATGTCTATGAAGAAAAATCAAAACTATATGAAACATTTTTCATGCATTTTAGGTGGTTTGGTTTAGGCGGAATATGATGCAGTTATTTAACATGTGAATGAAAAACAAAAGAACGGAAAAATACGTAAACTATTACAACGGTCCTAGTGTGGCCTATCTACCAAAATGAACAGTAAATACAAGTTTGGAATCCATCCTTATGGACCCGAGAAGCTTGACTTTGTCTCATCTTGGTCCATGTAGCGGGAGTGAGCATCCGATCTCCGTCTCTAGTCTTCTTAAAATTACATTTAAAAATTACAAAATAAACCTATTTACATTCTAATTCCAAAACATAATTAAAAGAAAAATAAAAGGAGATTCGAGATCTCAAAATTACAACCAAACCATGTTTTCATCATTACGAAAACATGATTAACTAAAGCCACACTAGGTATTACATTTTTCAACCAATTGCAAAAATACGTAAAATAAACCATTCATTCATTCATTCAACAAAAAAAATGCATCAACTATATAAATTAATATTACAAAACATAATTCATTAATTATGTTGATTAATTATCCAAACCACCATTCAAACCGATCAAAATTATGTGACAATTCCTTAATTGCGCACAACAATTTTAATCATCCATAATCCATTTTTATTTTAAACCTTTTTAAAATAAACGGGTATCATTATTGTGAACCTTTTCACAATAACAAACAAACAAACATTATCTTTATAATGTCAAAAAAAAAAAAACAAACAAAATTTTTTTTTCTTACGGATCACTGTTCACAGTGAACAGTTCCAGTAAAAAATTTTTTTTTTTTTTTTTTATCTTTCTTTCTAACGGTTTAAACCAAAAACCGAAAAACAGTAAAATAAATACAAAAAAACTGCTGTAAACAGCAAAAAAAAAACAGGAAATTTTTTTTTTTTTTTTTTTTTTTTTTTCAACAGTAGCAGCACAGTAACACGGGCAGCAGTACTGAAATTTTTTTTTTTCCGGTGTTGCCTATATTGCTAGATCGATACAAAATTCAATATCTAATCGTTATTAAATATTGATTCAAACTAGATTATTCAATTTAACCTTTTAAAATGAACATCTAAATCACGATTAAATCGATTATCCATATATTCATTTAATCACAATCGCTTTGAACATCATTAAAATTGAATCATTATACAAAAAATATCAATTTAAAACAATGAGACCGAAAACAATAGCAACAACAAAAACAAAACAATTCCATCTTATTTTAATTTAATCCTTATCAAATTAAAACAACCACAAATTTATTATATTGAATTTTAACCTATTAAAATAACAATATCAATAAATCAACAATGGAAAACACAAAACCCTTACAAAAAACAAAAAAACACACGGCTAAAAAAAAAAACAGCCGTGAGATCAATTTTTTTTTTCCGGTTTTATCAACAAAATTTTTTTTTCTCAAATTTATATTTCATAAAAATGAAAAACATATAATATAATTTTGTAACCAAATGCTCTGATACCACTTGTGGGAAATAACTGTTTACATCCCCTTAAAATTTAGGATTATAACAAAATTATATAATATGAATTGCAAGTCATTAATACGAAAACGATATAAAATATAGAGAAAGCGAATTTAACCTTTGGTCCTAGCAAAATTCGGCCTAAGAACAGATATCAACACAGATATCCTCCTAATCGTAACACCCAAGACTGATTGAGATATGCCCTTGTAATTGCTAGAAAAAGAATTAAAAGTTACAGTTAACTTTTTATTATTTTGTGTTTTGTGTGAGATGGAGGCACAAGTTGAGAGAATAGAAATTAGGTTCAAATTTTTTTTTTTTTCCCCTCTTTTGTTTTCACGGCACAACTAAGGAAAAATAAGGGATTATTTTTCTCTTATTTAGTTACCTCTTTTGACCGAAATACTTAGAGTGTATCTGGCCTCTTTTTCGGTTATATTAGCTTCCATTTAATATAATGTTATACATATTATATTTGTCTAATATGTTGTCATACATTAATAAGGTCCATTACAACATTTTGCAGTAGATATATTAATATAACAATTATTATGACAATCGTATAATATATACTTCAATTATAAATATCGGTATATTTATAATCCTGCTAATTAAATATAACGGTTTATGTTTTAATTACGAATTAACATTTTAATTCGTTTAAGCTCACATTATATACTACAACTAAATATAACATTTTATATTTAATTACGAATTACAGTTAATTCGTCTTAGCTAACATTATTTAATCATTATTAAATAATTATATCATCATCACATTGACTAACCTTTTAGTCAAAAACACCGACTAACCTTTTAGTCATTTAATAAGGCATCAATATGATTATTTTCTCAAATAATCACATTTCTCAATCACATCCTTTAGGTGTGACTTTTAGGGACCAATTGATCACCGCCATCTGTATGACGATAACGTCAAACTTATCTAGCAAGCCAACCGTTATCGATAAACGTTAATCAACTGATTACAATACAAAGTATACCCTGTGAACCTACAGAGATTTATTTATGTTATTGCACTAACTGTGGAGGACACTGGCTCCAACAAACACCACACCACTAAGGTGGAAAGAAATGATGATTGTAAACTTACTTACATGGCGCATAGTTTCTTAAGTATGGAAAGATACTTTATGTTATTCTCATAGTCCAAAAACAGTTGCAATTTGCCAACCAATTTTTCTCTAATGGAGCATAATAATGATACTTTATCAGGTGTAGTCGTGTATATCTCAAATTGCATTATGCAAGATATTTGTAAATTAGAGTCGAGTTTGGCTATCTAAACTAACATGGACGTAAATCAACTAAGATGTCAATAATTTATACATACTATCACACTTACCAAGAGCTCGAGATCTTTCTCGTCATGGCAGCGAATAACATATTCTGATTTGAGCACAACGTTAGCAAGACAACAATTCAGGAAAGGTATTCATATTTTACTCATCTTATAGAAAACAACAGTTATCATGTGGTCATACTTACCCTGGTGACGTTCCAAATCCAGCACGACCGCTGCTGCTTCTACTTTTGGAACTCCACTTACAACAATATGTTTCACCCCACTGTAGTACAAGTAAATGTTACAACCTTAAAATAGCGGGCTGAAACACTTGATCAGCCCTAAGAAAGAAAGTTTTTTTTAGAGTTGACAACACTTGAATTGTGAATAGTCAGCTCATTTACGCTAAAAAATGTCAATAAAAACACGGTTAATTACAAAAGCAAATAAAAAAAGAGAAATAGAGTGTTTGCCGGTCCTTGAATCTGAACATGTGAAGAGGACATAGGAGCTCCCTCTATCTTAATCGCATGTAACAACCATAGGCTTTCCGCTGCCGGACGGAGATGGTTATGGTTGTCATTTCTTCCATCTCCGACGGGCTAAAGAATAATAAGCCTACGCCCATTTATATTCGTTCATCTTTTGTTTCTTTCATGCACTCTATTTCACCATGAACTCCATCTTTATGAACGAAATTACTCCTCGCAAACGAGCATCTCTACCAAGCATCACCTTCAGTTCCTGAACTTTCATTATCCTTACCCCTTGTTTTTTACACTAAAACGCATGCCCTCTTTACTATTCAACATTCTTCTCTACCCCTAATTTTCTCTACAACAAATTCACTTATTTCCTAAAACCTTTTTCATCAAATAAACCAGTCTATCAAGACTATAAACTTCGAGTGCCAATTCTGTTCATTTGTTCTCGAACCGCCATCTCTCAAATTCTTTGTTCTCGAACCGCCATCTCTCAAAGGCTCAAATTCATTCCGGTCAAATATTTTGGCTTGATTTAGTTCTTGTACCAACCTATTTTATGTCCTTTTACTCTCATACTAACAATATATTAATTCTTATCTTATGCTAACAGCAAGCTCCCACTATTTTGCCCATGTCCTTCACAAATTACCGTTGTTTCTATCTTCAATTCATTCCTCTAATGTCAATCTCAAGTACCTATAAAAAAATTATATATCTCTCTCTTTTCCAACTCTTTCGATTACTCTAACTCAAAATTATGTCATACTCCCTCCGTTTTTTAGTAATCTTCCCGTTTGTTGAATATATGATTGGAGTACTTTTTAATAAAATGAAAAGATTAATAAGATATGCAGGGATAGATCGTAGTCTTTCCCAAAATTTTATCTAGTAACCAAATCAACTAACAAGAAGAAAATAAACTATATAACTACAAAGGAAAATTGCAGTAGGCCAGGAAGCAAGTAAATTAATAAAATCTGATACATAGAGTCAGATTACTCACACCCAAAACCAACACAAAAATCGGAAAAGGAGGTCATGAGAGTTGGTTAAAAGAAAGATAGAAATTCCCCCTTCTATTCTCAATAACCTTCCTCTTTCACTTTAAAAAAAAATGAAGAAAACACATTACTCCACCATATAATTAAATTTGGACCACACAAATACACTACCCCGCTATACAATTAAATTTGGAGCACAAAACTCAAAAAGGAAATAGGAAAAGTATTGTGAATAGACGAAAATAAAAATGAAGAATGTTATTGAGAATATGAGGGACTATTAAAATAAGCACAAATTCTCATTTGTAACGGGCATTTTTCGTCACAAGCTTGTGACGGAGCAAATGTGACCACTTTTATGCAAAATGTAACCATTATATGACTGGTAACATTTTATGGATGATTACTTTTTATCATAATATGGTCACATTTAGTCCGTAACAAGCTCACAAGAAAGACGAACTGATAAATAAGCACATAGGTGAAGGGGCAAGGTCACGTGGATGGCACAAATTTTACTATTGCAGGAATAGTTGTAGGGGGACTTCTCACTTTTTAATAGTTAAAGATAAAGATTAAAGATAATAGCCAGAAAGTCTCATTGAAGACGGATCGATCCGTCTTAAGTTTAAAACGGGTCAAATTCCCCTCATAAATAGCAAGTGGGGAGATAAATGGAGACTCCATTTGCCATTCACTTGCACCCCACTTGCTCTTTATAAGGGGGCTTGACTCGTCTTAAACTACGACGGATCACCCCGTCTTGAATGAGAATTGTTAAGTAAAAACATACTTGAAATATACCACAACCTAAGATAACCCAATAGGTCTGAGGTCTGGGCCAGCAAAATGCTACATAAGTGGAAGAAAATCATATACTCCGTATTAATGTATTTTGAGCACCTCAGTCATCAAACTACACTATGACATACTGACATACATGAACTTCACATAGTCACACTCGATATTCTCGGCAATCTTGCAAAAAATCCTACAGGATATAGCGGTCCCTACAGTCTCTAACCATGAATTAGCTATCGATGTTCCTTTAAATTTTGTGTTGCATCCAACTGCACAAACTGCATTGTGCAGATCATGGAGCTACTAACACATATCAAAAAAGGCATGGTGAAGATTTTGAACCAAATATTTGAATGCACACAACTTTTTTAATTTTTCTACACAATATTCCCGTATTTTTTCAAATTTTACTTGTTACCATGATTTTTTCAAAATCTATACGATACTTCTAAATTTAGTGAATAATATTTACAATACCCAAACAACTAAAAATCGAGTTTTCAGACGGTTAAGTTTTACAAAGTAAATATGTTTATGATTGACTAAACCTTATTTATGTTAACGGTATCACAAATTATTGTCAAAAGATCAACAAAAAGTGCATATTATAAAAGTATAAAGTATGCAGATTAGTGCATTTGGGATATTTTGAGAGGTTTTCATTGACTTAAGAGGTACCATGTAAATTTTGAAAAAACGAGGAGCAACATGTAAAATTTGATAAAATAGGAGGGTACCATGTTGAAAACCCCTTATTTTTTTCCGGATAATCAAATTACAAATTGTCGGGTAATTTTATTTTACACCAACTTATAATACAACAATAATAACTATGCAAATATGTATATATATACTAGGTTCACAAATTTTCATTTGTGACGGCGCGGTCCATCGCAAGCTTGCGACGGGTCAAATTCCCCTCATAAAGAGCAAGTGAGAGGCAAGTGGGGTG